>JACCGJ010011059.1:0-36802 GCA_013407085.1 Atriophallophorus winterbourni | reverse complement strand
ATGGTGTCAGTAGGAACAGAATCTGGATCCCGATACATTCATTTTTTCCAACCTTGAGTGGATTAGTTAATGCAATGATCATGAAAGGCACTGCGGCCTCTTAGAAAGATGGCCAAGAGGTACATGGATTGGCCAGGTTGTTTGTATGCTGTTTGGGTTTTTTAATGTTTTACTTTTATGGAGAGGAGAACAAGCTTGCTTTGTTTGTACGTCATATACGTTTCAGTTTATCGGTTACCAAACCAGAGGCAAGTTTGTGCAGATACCCGCCCCTTACACTCGTCTTATTCATAATAACCTTTGGTATTTCAACTGCCTCCGTATCAGGGCGGTTTACATACGGACCAAACCCACAACCATACCAGTTCAACTGCAGCAAGATTGACACGGTAGTATGTCGGTACCATTTTCAGATAATGTTGAACCCCTAAGTAGTGAACGAAAATTTGCAACTGCTCTGATATTTTCAAATACGCGTTCATGCGCATTTATCGTAGTACTCCATTCCCTAGACGTTTTCCTGTTATAATTTCCGACGCAATCTTTGCAGATAATTTTGTAGATCCGTTCGTAGCGCTCAAATCAAGTTAACTTTTATTGAGATGTACCAATAGGGAGCAAAGCGTTCTGTCGCGTTAATACGTTACCGTCATTCAGGATTATACAAAGTAATTCAAAGTTTCAATGGTCCAAAAAGAAAATACTTTAAAGTAACCATAGATTATAATAGAGGGAATGCATAAAAACAACAAAACGACTTATCAATATGGAAAGTAAGCTTGTATATTCAGGTGCGAGGTTGGATTTGGTCAACATATACTTGTCAAATTCAGCCGTGAACATGTTCAGGCTTGTTGGACAAATAAAATGTGGGGTAGAGAGTTCCACATAAAACAAACTCGGATAGCAAAGAAAAACCTTCGACAATTTGATCTAAAGTGTGGAATAATTAACCTATAGCCCTGCAATCTGCTACCCCTTTCTTCTTGCCGATAAAACAGGTGTTAGAGTGGGTGATTCACTGTATGCAGAATGTTGAACAGCATGATCAAGTCACTCCTGAGGTGACGGTACGAAAAGTCAAAGAGGTTTATAGTTGCAATCCACTCCGCGTATGGCCTGTTGTATAGTCCGTTCACCAGGTTTGTAGAACGGTGGTGCAGCAAGGTCATGTCCTTTTGCAACCATGGCCACCATGCTTGAACACCGTACTCCATTGTTGGCCATATATAGGTGTTAATTATCTGTGGGGATACCCGTCCACACTTCGGTCGCACCCTTGACTTAATTTGTAAAAGCCTTAGCTCGCCATGCTTTACAATTTTCAATGCTTGGTGTTATACTCGTCTCGATTGGTGTTTGATTAAATGTTACTATGATTGACAGATATCGAGAGATCAGTTAGTACACAGATGATTTTTAGCCCAAAATTCATTCTGAAAATATTGCTGAATTGATTACTTTGTTTGAGAATCGATAAAAATTGTTTGTGCTTTACTTGATCAACTTTTTAACATGGATCTGACCCAATTTCCATTTAATGTGTCAGAGAGGGATCATTCTTGTATGGTTGGCCTGCTTCGGTCGATGTCCACCATGGATATATATCACAAGCGCATGATTGGTCCACGCACCAATCGCATATTATAGGGGAGATAATAATATCGTTAACCCTCACCAGCTTTTGTTGACTTCTCAACTGCCTTATGGTTTATTTTCCACACAAACCTTTCCATCGCTAACCACGTTATCCTTGAATCCCACAACATAATAGAGTGCCATCATACATGACAAGAAACAGAACGCATGACTAGAGTTTATTGACAAATCTTGTAGTCACAACAATGTTCTCACTTCAGACGAAAACCGCCTTTAACAAAGCAAAGCGTGTCCTAAATCTACTCAAAGGGGTATTTGGGAAATTTTCGACCAAGATATTCCCAAGGATCATGAATACATACCTGAGACCTGTCATAGAATACGGTGTGCAGTCATGGTCTCCGCGGCTCAAGAAGGATTTTGAACTTGTGCTCACCGCTCAACAAAACTAGTTCTCAGCATTCGAAATGAGCGACTATAAAGAAACGATAGCTCAAATGAATCTGTCCGATTTTCTTTATCGACAAATCAGAGGAGACCTTATCTTACTTTACAAAACATTCCATACCCAAACCATCCCTTACAAGATTTATTCACGCGAAGGGATACGAGAAATTATCGGACCCATGAATATGTGCTGGTCGTACCCCATTCCCGCCTGAACTGTAGAAGGTATTTTACTCTGTCCGTGTCTGTTTTACTTGGAGCAGTTTACCTTCTACCGTTGCTCACTCCACTAGCCTGCATGAATTTAAAACGAAATTAGACGAATCTTTATTGAATTATTCGTTTCCTGAACATTTATATACGGCTTAATCTAATTCATTATCTTGTTTGTACACCTACATTTCAATTTTTACCATTCTATGGTTGTTGTTAAGCTTGTTGCTTTTAGATAATTAAAAGCCTTGAATTACTATGTATGTACGAGTTGTTACTGCGATCACTTTCTTCTTGATAGAAACAGAGGGAGAAATTCCCATGTGAGCTTCATCAATGACTTCTCCTAAAGGATGGATCCACCAAAAGGGATTAGAGATTAAACCATATATACCATCTGTCATCTACGTGTCCACAACAGTTGGTATTTGACGAATGAGAACGAAATTATATTTGTTTTTGTAGTCTGTTACCCGAAAAACCACAACCAGTTTCCGGCTGCTTGTTACCATCAATAAGATGCAGTAAGATTTTCATCTGTCAGTCTTAAAGCAGTGGAAAATTGATGCACAAAGTTACACTTTGCGATCAACCTTAAATCAAATTCGTACAACCAGTTGAAACGCAGATTGATTATCTACGTGATTCATGCCTAAATAGACAAGACCACTGTGAGATTAATGAGGGCGTTCCTTGTAAGAATTCTGCGCATCAATGTGTGCGGTTGACCTCAATTTGACAGCATGTAGACAAATCGGACGAAACAATTCAAGTTCATCTCGGCCAGTTTGAAACAAAATGTTTAGATTATACTTGTAGATAAGCTCCCGGCGGTTCTATAGATTGGAAGACAAACTTTCGGTGCTTGATCGATACACAGGTTCATGGCGCACGGAACAACTGGCCAACCATGAAAGCGACGACAATAGTTCGGAAAAGAATTAGTCGCATGTCTGCTTAACTTGTTGGCACGTGTGTTCTGCCTTCGTTGATTATGAAACAAAGAATTGGGCTATGGAATACAATGTACCCCATATTTTAGTGATTACATTACGGACAGCAAATAATTCAACGTAATTCAAAGTTTTAATGGTCTGAAAAGCAATTACTTTAAGGCACCACAGAGTGGAACTATAGGTACAAATATATATGCATAAATAAAATCGAAATAAATGGGACGATGATAGTTTATTAATAGTTGGTGGCAAAACATGCCAAGCTAAGTTAAGATATAAGTGTTTTAAAATGTACTCCTCCTTTGGTTTCGAGAAAAATCAAAAACTTTTTGTAGGTTTGTTTAAACAAAGTCGATATTACTTTGTTCGGAATCAAATACCGCTAAATACATTGATTATACGACCCCCACTAGGGGAGATTCTCAACGAAAACAAACACACACTGTTGGTTTTTCTGTTCCATCAATCGTTTTTCTGGCTTGAACAGGCTAGTATCCTTTTGTGGACATTTTTGCTTACTTTGATCTCGATATGATGCTCACAGTTGTTGTAATCTCTGTCACGTTCGACGTACCGTCATCTGAACTTTGGATTGATTTAGACTCCCGTCCATATCTTGGTACATACCTGATTTGATTTTTGACATTGACCCGACTTGCTCTAATTAAGGAAGTATGCTGATTTCGTATTTTAACTGCATAAATACAGTACCACATTGATTGACATTCCTGGTTTGGTTCTGATTTACCGCTGGATTTTGCGCGTCGCTCTACCAGGGGACCTTTTTATTGTCAATTACGATCAATACGTACTGAGAACAACTATCAGGTTCATCAAGGTCCTTCGCCTTCGTTGGCCAAAGTTTGACAGGTGTTGAAGGACATGAAAAATGTGAGCAGACTTAGGCAATGTAGCCCAATCTGCACAATATCTTCGACAGCGGTCCTAACGTGTTTCCCTTCATTCCAATTCTCATTAATGGAGGTTCACAGTCAGCGATCACTCACACAAAACTGTACACCGCCTGTTACCTAGTGTGGTCACTCGAAGGTTAAATGTGCCCTATACGCAATATGTAAAACCAAATTCAAGCGTTGTAAGCAAGGGCAATATGTTCAGACGATATGACATTCACATATGTAGCGATTTTAATTTAGCGATCTTAACATTATCGGAATATCAGCTAAATCACAACCTGTTGACGGTCAACACATCATCAACGTTGTTAAAACAATATTAATAACAATGAAGAAAACAGGTTCACCGGGAATAGATAATATACACCCCAACCATTTGCGTAACCTGTCTTCCGAATTGGCAAAACCGACGTCTGTTGTCTTCAAAATAATGTTCGAACAGAGGTCCGTACAAAATAAAGCTTGGTAAAATGCCGTGATTAGTCCGATCTACAAGGGCGACGAAAGAAAAAATTCGTTAAGCTATTGTCTGACAGCTTTATTACCAGTGCTATTTAACCCTTTGTCTACGGTAATTGGATATACGTATTTTATGACATTTTTTGTGTTATTCTGCTTAATTATGGCATAAATAAAACACATGATTAATTTTTATGTTTTATGTACATATTTTCCATGATATTTTGAGGTGGTAACTAGAGTTACCGTCAGTAGACAAAGGTAATAGATTCCTTGGACTTTCTAATTATCCATACGAAATGCGACTTAGAATATTGAAATTGCATTCAGCCCAATAGAGACGGCAACGAGGAGCACTAATCAAACAAATCATCCGTGTATCTATCTGTTACATCTTTCCCACAACACACATCTGCGTGGTCACCCGTCTAAACTTTACCAACAGCATAGCAGGTTGAACTGCCGCAAATACGCATTTTCTGTTCGCAATATGCAATTGTGGATCAGTTTACCTACTCACATGGTACAATCTGAAACCATGGACGTTTTTAAAAAATCATTAGATGCCCATATGGGCAAGTGTGTTTTCACGGTTGACAATAATCTTTAACAATTTTTGATATTTTTACTGTACATTTTTGTGAGTCTTGTAAAGGATAGCTTTTTTACCCTCATATCATCTATGAATTAATCTATGAATAATTCTTGGCGTTAGGCGTGAGGTTGTTCACATTGCTTCACAGTTATTCAGCGTCACGACACAAATCTGACCTAGCAGGTTAGCATATCGTTCCATTATTCTCAGTACAAAGCAACTGAGCAAACATTTCTTATCACTTGACGAGAATTAATCAATAACTTATCATTTTGGTAATTTCGATCGATCGATACTCACAATTATCACTCGAACCCAAACAAAAATGTAGCCAACCCATGAGCGTGACCTATAAAATGAAAGCTGTATCCACCTGTAATGCGCGCACACTCTGGAAAGCCGTTAACTGTTAAGGCCAAGGCAGTGAAACGATACATTTGGCTCGTGATAAGAATCTGAACATGAAAGCGGTTCTATTAGGAAACAGTGTAGTTGCTCCTGTGTAGTTGTCTTCTGCTCGAAACCTGATGTTTGCAGTAGATAATTCCATCGGTTTCACTCCCAGTGAAGAGATAAGCTAAATCACGCGGCGAATTTAGATTCAAAACGATATTTGTTAACAAACTTGTTATTTAAGCGATTTTTGGAGAATATATTGTTTATGTTTGTGACTACTAATACGTGCCAAACACATCGAACTATTCACAAAGTTGATCACGACGGTCCATAATGGAAGCACTGAACTCGAGTTTCGCTCTTATTTGAGCTCATCAGCAGTACATATCCTCCGCCTGAACAACAATGCCCATCAGATCTAATCAGTGTTAGCTTACATTGTATCCTATGGGAAGACCTGACGCGGAGATCTGTTCGGTTGGGCCACCACAACAGATTTTCCTGGCTCCTTCTGGACTGGTCGGGCAAACAAAGCTACTCAAATGTGCCAGTCTAGAGAACAGTTCATATACGCTTAATTGCGATCGGTCAAACGGTGAACATTAGCCCAGGTCGTTAAGGCGTGGGACTACAATGGTGATGGTTGGGGGTTCGAATCCCACCCCCGAAGCGGAGGATATGCATTGCTGATGAGCTCAAATAAGAGCGAAACTCTAGTTTAGTGTTTCCATTACGGACCATCGTGATCAACTTGTGAATAGTTCGATCGGCTTAGCACGGATAAGTAGTCACAAACAAAACTCGTTATTGTAACGTTCCGCTCATAGACCAGCAACAACATACTTCATTTATCGGGGTTAAGTGGGCAAAAACGGAGTCAAATATCAATGCAATATTCAAATGTCGAAACATGCCACGTGATTGAAAACAGGACAAACCGTTCGCAACCATTAAATCCCAAAATAACCGAAAGGGGACTAAAAGGGAAGAGCAAGTTAGATTTAAAGAAAGCATATGGATTCTGCGTTTGATGGAACAGAAAGAACGAACACTCAGTACTTTTCAGAGCAATACGGGTAGGACTGAAGATAATCTAATCACCATTGTACACATTGTAAAATGTAAGTTACATCCTGAGACCACTAGCAAGGCACTATCAACTAGCATCGTCGGCTGTCCGTGCAGCCGTTAGACATAAAACACTCAAATTAGGTACAAGAAAGTAGAGTTACTTCAGGCGTGTAAGATATCAGTCAGGGCTAGCGAGAAGTGGGGATGAGTTAGAAAACCCGCGTTCAGTTCGTCCTCTGTCTAAAATAAACTAGGTAGGACAGAAGTTGATTTTATGTCAGTCACCACTGCAGCAGAGGCCTCGGTGCAGTGTAACATGTAGTCAACATCAAGCTACATTATATACACTATATAATTATAATGTATAATATTCTTAAGATGAGTCTATAATTAAAGTGGCATTTCCTATGCGTCATACGCAAATATGCGTTAAACATGTGTGTGTGTTAGACATGTTTCCAGCACACTCACATGTGATGTCAAGGTCATAGCCAGATGACGTGGTACCCTCCATAAATGAATTGTAATCTAAAACATATTACAGTCCCACTGTCATTGTCATTTGTTTCTGAAACGTTCTAGCTCTACCTGTGGCAAACTGGCACTGCATCAGTAAATGTGCAGTCTACCAGGCAGACGTTGTAAAGTTATCTGGCTCCAGGACTGAAGATTCTGGATCCAGTGTAACCAGGAATGTGACGGTTGAGCGGCGTTGGCCATAAATCGAGGACTTTTCGCATGCAAACTGTCACGTTTTCAAAATTTTGTTGCTGGTAAACATTAGAGAGGCACAACGCTCGTGAAAACGAATCGAAATTTCTCTCCGAATCTGTATCCATGGCATTCCATCACCCAAAACAAATGTTACAATCGCAGTCCCTGTCATTTGCCCGGTGTTGTATTAGTCGACACTATCTTTGGGCCCCATGAATGTAGAAGAGCTTCGGTCTTTTCAATGTATATATATATATATATATATATATATATTTCTATCGGGTTTTTTTTAAACACAACGCACTGTAAAACAATATATTAAGTATAGTTTTGTATCGCAACTGGACTAATACTCGGAACTGATTTAACACAGAACAGTGCTGCCGGGACATCCATGGTTATTCCCATTTTCTCATGTTACCCCCTTAGCTAGTTTTGAATGTGCATATTTTGACAAAATAAATCCTCAATTGAACAGTTTCGCATGCCCTGTGTAAAAGTAAGCACTCTCTCAACTTGTTCAAAACACTTCTCCCCAGATAAAAAACTATTTGGGATTCTAAGGTAACTGGATCAAATAACAATTTTCCACATAACATAACACTTCCGGGAATGTAACATAGTGTAACAACGACAGTCGATTTGAAAACTCTATATGTGATAAAACAACATGAATCAAACCATGAAAATGGCGACTCAATTCTAAACAAACAAATATTTGCCTCTAATATTGATCAATAGGTTGATAGTCAAGAACAAACGAGGCGATCGTTCCCTCGGCAATGTTCAGGGTTACAAGGTTCGGTTTGTGATTGACATAGTGTCCATACGACCAAAATGCTTCCGAATGATTTCTTTCAGTTGGCCAATGCAAACGATTGAATTTAGCGACGTTTAATTCTTGATCTGCCGTCAAGGTCACTTCGGTGGCACCCGTGATGCGAATTCCACGAAACAGGTAGGTCACGTCTAACTGATAAGAACGTTCACTCGCGTAACTAGAGGTTTCGACGTTCAAATGCTCCAGACGAATTAATAGTTGCTCTTTAAGACTAGAATCGTCTGGCGAACGTAACAGTGGCCAAGTCGATAGGCTGAGCAGATGTAATTGAGTAGGAAGAGCATAATTCAATGCCATCCAACCTGTCATTCCAGTAGCTTCGGGAGAATGAACAGACGGCGCAAACATGACAATCGGTTCTTTAGTGATGAGTTGAGAGATGACCGGGTCCTCTTTCTCGATCACGGACAATTCATCGAAACGTAACCAATGCCTCCCACGAGCTATCAAACCTTGAAACAGCAAGAAACAAATGTATGTGTTATTCGAGGTGTTCGATTGTAAGAAAAAAATCAGTAAAATCATAGCGGTTTCCGCTGTGTATTGTTTGTGCAATCGGGAAGCATATTTCGACTTCAGCGTTGGAAGGCAATTTGAGTTATCAACTAACATAACGAACTAATTAAACTTTTTTCCTGCCTGCATAGAAAGATGTTGGACATCGTTCGAAGTTGATGTTATGTGCTCAAAGTCATACACAAGGTTCATAATAATGAACAATCGAAGTAAACCCCTTGGTTGGTCCGGTTAAGCTTCACAACCTCAAGTATCCCCATATCACTATATGAAAGCTTTCCAGGTATTTACTCACTTGCTCTCGAGACGTTGGGTTTTGATCTCGTATTTTTGTGCGAAGTTTCTTAAAAGTGCTTTCGGTGGTAATCTAGGTAGTATTCAAGAAGTTACAAGAAGATGCAACTGAACATAATTTGAACCGCAGTCAGGGAGATGCCATAGATAGAGCTAATTTGGTTGTCGATGTCTTCTATTATTCGGTTTAACTCAGAGTTAGACCATACTTACAACGACGTAAAGAAAATTGTTCATGGAGAATTGTCTTTTCATAGCCATCAAAGAGTAAATTACGGATAGTTACGCCATGTAGCCAATGGGACGGAATTACGTAATCCAGCCAATCGGGGGGCTCCGAAAACAATTATGAATATGGCACTCTATATATTCTTTAGGATGATAGAAGGATATCCATCATCTTTCAAACAAAGCGTCGGTGTCGGATATTTAATCCAGTGACTAAGAGTCTTCTTAATCGATAGAATGCCCAAGAAATGACACATCCTCAACGTAAGTTTTTATTAAAACAGAAAATCCGGCAAATGGCACAAGAAAGGAGCGGAAATACTTCCTGAAAAGGGTGGAAAAAACCAGAGACGCATATTTGATCATCCGAATATCTTGAAAGCTTCGGGTTTTGGAATCCCGTAGCTAAAACTCTCACACAGTACGTGACAATCCGTTTTAAAGTCGCAATAATTGGGACTGAAATTCAGAATTTTATCATACAAAATAGTACATTTTGCACATTTTGAAATCAGTGAGATTGAAAAATAGAGCTGCGGATCCACAAGAAGAAGAAGAAGAATGAGTTCACGATTACCCGCGTTATGTTCACGTTTCGAGATGTTTTTGTTGGCCTCCTTCGGTCGATGTCGACCATAGATGTACCCCACAAGCGCGTAATGGTTACATGCTCCAGAACGTTTTGAATATCTAAAAGCAGTCCAATTCGGGAAGAACAATCTCTCCCGCAGCGATTGGCAATACTCAGCCGATCGGCAGAAGTTGCACAATGACGGTGCAAGCTACGTTCAGCACCCCAGAGCAGTATCTGCTCTTTCTTAGCTTGCAGATATCGACGGTCATGAGCAAGTTCTACCCAACTCGTAGGGCTAACCTCAACAAGTTTTATATCTCCGTTCTCACAGGAATCAGTTATCCAGGAGAGCACTAGGAGAAACCTGAGTTGTCATGAGCATACCTTCATTCGTGTGTGGTTCGGCATTGTACCCTGGTGTAACTGTCCATGTGCGGTTTCGTCGCGCGCAGCTTGTGCGCTCGACTGGTGTTGGGTAAGTTCGTGTGATGTAAGCACAATACATTAGTCTTGATCGTTTGACCAGGATTCGCTCAGTGGTTCTGTGTTTGGATACCGTGGTAATTTATACGGAACCAAGTTAACAGTGACTCAATGGATAACTTTGTTTACTCTCTTTCTATTGTTTCAAGGCTCACCAAATCTAAGCTCACTGTCTCCACAGGATAATGACACTACACCCATGGTGCAGTTTAAGTTCAGGGGCAGGAGCAACACAAAAAAACATTGGTCAGTTATAAGTTTCTTTAACAATTGGTTCCAAAGGATGTCATAGCCGGGGTGGCAGTGGGGATAAGCTCTAACTGTCTATAAATGCTCCCATTTGGAGCTCGTCTCAAATAGCCTCTGAGAACCAAGTCCAGCTTCTGGTATGCACGGCGGAACTGCTTCTACCAACAGGATACGGAAAGGAAACCCCGATTTTAAACCACTGCAGCCTTGTGGGAGGCTTTGGGAGAAAATCCTGAGGAAAAATCTAGAGCAGATTCTCGTAGACGGTTAGTTGGTGCACACCACCTCTTTGTGGCAACTGCCTGCTGCCTTGCAGGTCGCACTTGGTTGTGCAAAGGCTAGGAAAGCTGACTCGAACAAACGCCGAGTGGTGCTAGGGACGCCGCTTTGTATCCACATTCTCAAGACCCTTCATTGAAGCCGACTCATCATTCAGGACGAAATCGTCGCACAAAGTCAAGTAAAGTAAGTCTTTAGCAATTGGACAACCTGACTCATCGTAAAACGAATAATTCCCGAAGATGAGGTTTACCAGAGAGACACTTCATCACAATGTCTTATTGTTAACATATACATATATATACATAAATACTTTGCCTGATTTCAAGATTGTGATCCGATACATACATACAATACAAGAACCGTCACCTCAAACTTGCTGCAATACAATTGCTCGATTCATGATTTTACATTTTTGTCTGGCGGGAAAAAATGCAGTCCATTCAAAATTCCCCAGTTTGATTAACACTTCTGACTTGACTATATAGTTAGGCGGCAATTGATTGATTAAGTGACTGATTAATTGAATTCTTCATTGGTTATACAGAGCAGATAAAAGAAACATATAAATTGAATCCCCTGAATTGGATCACAGTGATTATCCACCATGGAATATTACGAAATTCACATCCCAGTACGCCATCATATCATCTGTTTTCAGCTGTTCCATAGTTTAGAAAAAACACCGCCACCGATCGCTTGCATTTCTATTTGCACACGGCTGTTTCAAAACGAAATCTAATCACCCGCGCTCAGGTTAAAATTCTCCCGCCCAAATGATGTCAAGTTAATTGCACTCGTGCAAAAATATAAACAAATGATAGAAAATCAATAATTATTTTTTCCATATCACCTTCCGGTGAACAGATACCAGGAGATAATGGAAGAATTTCGCCACAAAACGGGAGGTAAATGTTTAAAGTGCAATGTTTAGGCCAAGTGAATAGAATTTGAAACAAAAAATCAAGCGAACCGAAACAAAATGAATGAAACTTATTTTGTTAACCGTGTCGAAAAATATTTCATGATTTGATCCAAGAGACTGATTGATATTGTAATTGATGTAAACCTCGGGAAATTTAGCTGGATGCTACAAGAATTTTCTTCGCTAAATATGAAAGCGTTCTTGTCAATCTCGTGACCTTGTTCTAGGTCTTAATGACCTTGATCAACACAATTCATTAACTTAATCATCATAATTTTCAAAGATAATAAACTACAGTGGGAACATGCTCAGATGAATAGCTGCTACACACCGCTCAACAAAACTAATTCTCAGTATCCGAAACAAGCCTTATAAAGAAAAAAATTGCTCACCTGAAACTGTTCGACTTTTCCTATCGATGCATCAAAGGAGAACCTATCCTACTTTTAGAAATATTCCATACCCAAAAAAACATCCCTTACAGGGAATTATCAGAATGATCCGACCCATGAATACACGCTGGTGGTATCCAATTCCCGCCTAAACTGTAGAAGGTAGTTTCCTGTCCTTGACTGTTTTACTTGGAACAGTTTAGCCGCTACCGTTTCCAACTCCACTAGCTTGCATGACTTTAAAACGAAATTAGACAAGTTTTTATTCAATTATTCGTTCTCCCAATTGCTTATAAACTGTTTAACCTAATTGATTACCTTGCTTTATACACGTACATTTTAATTTATACCATCTGGTGGTTAGTGTTAAGCTTGATGCATTTTTTAAGCCATTAAAAACCTTGAATTACCTTGAACAGTCCTGAACGAATCCTTCTAAAATTGATGGAACATTAGAATTGAACGAACGAAGAGATATGGTGTGTATTCAGTACTAAACTGAGGTTCGTAAACTGTTGCATGCAACCTCGAGTTAACAGTGTGTGATGAGAATCGATGGCATAATGGTTAACTGCTCACTTGATAGGCCAGGTTCTAATCTCACTGTGATTAGACATGCTGGAAAAATATGGTTACCAAAAGTTGACTATTTTGGGAGTTTAATATAATCGGAAAAATATCTGAATTGGACTAGCATCTTGACCAATTGTTGAACAGACATTTCACTTGTAGAGCATCGTACTAAGAAAAACAGAGAGAAGCATCGGTGCTACTGTGGAAGCATGCAGCTCACTACCGGTGGCCAATCAGTTTAGCACGGTGTGGGCCGCAAAACAAATAAGTACTGCACGATTGCACATCGGTGATGAAACACGATGGGGTCTTACTACCATTTCTATGTTCTTTCTCATAGCTGTCTAAGGCTGTGCAGTCTCTGACTGTGCGGTACTTTGTCTGGATCATGCTTGTGCTTTCATACCATACAATACCTACTGTGGGAATGTGGAGTGTATTAGTGTTGAGCTCTAATCACGTACTATCGATTGATATGCAGAACATCATCCTCCGGCACAAAACAAGAGCAAGAAGCAAAGATCAACGACGACAATTGCGAACTGGTAATATATCGGGTTCCGGAAGTGTTGCATTCGAACTGTTCGAGCGACACTATCTTCGGAAGTATGAGAAGATGGGCAACGTCACCCACAATCGAACGATATGCAATTCGTCAATTTCGGTCGAAGGAGCCCTGCTTGATGAGGGCTTGAAATTGTACCGGTTAGCACGAAATCAACTGACAAATCAGATCAAAGTGATAACCGGGAGAGACATGCATGAGGATCAGTGTTGTGATTGTTTGTTTTGCCCATGCTAAATTGATTGGCCACCGGTAGTGAGCTGCATGCTGAAACAGGCTGGAGTCTCACTCCCATTTCTATTCTATTTTCACTCATATCTGTATAGGCCTGAGCAACCTGACAGTATCTTAGCCCACGTGTAGTCTGTAACTGCACGGCACTTTGCCTGGATCAGGCTTGTGCTTTCATTCATTCATTCTATGTAAGTTAGACGTGTGTTTCGTTGTTTGTTATGTGCGTTATAAACGCCTTTGACTAATTGGGATCTCTGGTGTTGTAGGATTCATGGATGAACGTGATTAGATTGACCTCAGGAATGAATCGAAACACAATCGATGTGCGGGGGGGGGTCATCGTGGTTATTGTTGGACCTGAAAATGTGACCAGATGTTCGCCACCTGTCACTTGTTGACCTGAAATGACCTGACCGGCTTCTCTCTACCCCCGAACACGCTACACGATGATCATGAGATAAACGTAGATGATTAAAACCGCCAAGTTTCAAATTTAACTTCAACATAATTTTGAAAATAACTTAATGGCGCGTAAATAATGGTCAGGCACTTGTGACGTGTACCGAAGGAGGTCAACACCAACGGGATGGAAAATATTGGTGGAAATGTATGTACAGAGACTGTCAAAAAAATAGCTGCAAGTTAGAGGTTATCCGGCATTAATGCTTCTATTTTTGTTTAAAAAAATCGACTTATTCTCTAATAACAATTACTTTTTGCGTGGCATTTGAATCAGCTTTGGTTAAAATTAAGTTTTTTTCACACCTTATCTTTTTTCGTCACCGATTAATTCTGTTGTTTTACTAATGATAAACAAACGACATTATACTCCTCGAACGGTGTGCAAATTTTAAATTTTGAACTATGGAAGTTTTGCTGGGAAAGTCGGGAAAACGTCGAACGAAATAACAAGATTTGAAAATATCGTGTAGGCTAAATGTTTATTGATATTTTTATTACCGCGTTTTGACGTATTTCGATCAATTTAATGCTGCGATGGATTTTAAGATGAGACGGACAATACAAATCCAATATTTGTATTTTGATCGTTGAATTTTTGCCGATTGTTTGTGCGGATGCGATAATTTTATTCACTGAGCATTACTAGAAATGATTTAAGCAAATGTTTTCATACATGTTGATGACTGAAATTACAATAACAGACAAACACCATCTGAACAGATGTTCCGATGATAGTTCAACCTGAAATGTGGTAGTTCGAAAAAAGGAATTTCCAATTACATAATGTAGATGGAGCATTGTAATGTGTTGCTCACATTCCAGGCATGCAAATTCTAGCTTTGTAAATGTATCACCTTGTCTACTTGCCGTAACTTGTCAAACTCTCTTCGTGAGAATGAACAGCCCTCTAGAGGGGAAATCTTCGTCTATCTGTGATGAAGAGTATCGGTTTATCTCCTGTGAACTTCCGCAAGTCGCTTTTCAACAGCAAGAATAAAGGACAAACTACGGAAGGGAGGGAAAATGTACCAATCAGACAACTAACTCCCAATCCAATCAGCGTGACAAGTAATGATATATTGGTAGTTTATAAGCGCCTTGAGTGCTTGACTACGAATCTCTATGTGATTCTGTGTTTGAACATCGTGGTTCGTTGTACGAACCCTACGCAACAGTGGCATTCAAGTATAACTTTGTTTACCACTTATCCACTGTTTCAAGGCTCACTGAACCTAATCTTACTGTCTCCACCCGATGATGGTAAACAGCCAGATACCGGTACTGGTGTATAAGTGCGAAGGATGTGAGCACCAAAATATATAAGTAATGAAGGAGTATTGAGTGACCGAAGTGACGCCTATGATTGTTTCGTTTAATGCTTGTGTCTACTCGTTGTGAGTGTTCCAATTTGGCTATCATTGAGAGTGAACAACACACCACACGGTGTGTGAGATAAATAAACAAACACTGTTAGCACAGTGCGTAATCATGACCGAGTTCGACAGATTGCGGCAACAACATTTCACATACAAACACTAACCTGGCTCTACGAAAATAGCGAAACCGTATAGATTTATGTGGTGACAAGTAGTTTCGTTCGGAGTTTCGATCACTGTGCTAATTGTTACGATTGATATTACAATGTGCCGAGTCAATGCATTGAAGTGAACCAAGCGGAGACAAATTCTAAGCGCGATAACCTATCGTACGTCCCTATTATTTTTGATCTCATAAGCCATTTTACTCTCCTCGTCTTCAGGAGTTTGTGGGAGGAAACACTCTTTATCGTGTTAAAAATCTCATTCTTCGAAGGAAAATGTGTCATCGTAAGTTCAAGGTTAAATTTGTTATTGGCCTCCTTCGGTCGATGTCGTCCATGGATGTACATCACAATCGCATGAATGTTCATGTTCTACAGCTTTTGCAATAACTAAACAGTCCGATTCGGAAGGAACAATCTCTCCCGCAGCGCTGGCAACGATGGTCAGAACTCGGTTGTATTGCATCAGTTGCACGCCGATGGCGTGATCTGCGTTCAACAGTCAAGAGCTGTATCTGCTCCTCCCCAGCTTGCGGACGACGCTTTACACAATGTCTCCAATGTGAGCGGTCAAGAGCAAGTTCTTCCAAACTCGCCGGGTCAATGCCAAGAGCTTTTATATCTCTGTTGCAAACGTCTTTGTACCGCAAGTGCGGTCTGCCTAATGGTCGACTTCCTAATCGCAAATTTAAGATATCAATAAAGATACCGTTTGTGTTATTGAAGGAATCCTGCTACAAGGATTATAATCAAATGCAAATGATTTGGTTCGACTCACGCAGGAATGGAGATACCAGATACCGACATTCGTGATGACATTCGCGATGTTTGACAAGATGAAATTACACGCCTATAATCGGGCAACGTGTCTCAAAGACTGATAAACCGTTTGTCAATGATAGCTCAACAGTAAACGAAATTTCGAACTCAATGTCGGAAAATGTTTTGATCTGATAAAAGTTCAATGGATCGATCAGGAACACCGTATATCGATTTGCACGAAAGCCAACATGGATTCCATGAATATTCTTAATTTTTCAACTGAAACGTTCGAGGAGTTGAAATGTCATGTGTACCCAGGAAGTTTCCAAATTAACAAGCAGAAGTTCAACAGTAGTTTTCTTTAGCAACAGTGGTATTGTGGTAAACGCAGTTGCATCAAAGCTTACTGAAACTGATCTTACTGTCTCCATCTGATGACGGCAAACAGCTAGTAACCGATTGTGGTGTGTGATTGATGAGAATGTGAGCAACAACATATATTACGCGTTTATAAGCGCCTCGAGTACTTGACCTAGAATCACTTTGTGATTCTGTATTTGAACATCATGGTTCTTTCTGTAGTTTCCTATTTAACAGTGGCATACAAGCAATCCTCTGATTACCACTATACCACAGTATCAAGACTCTATCACTGAAGCTGCTCATACTGTCTTCACCTGATGACCACAAACATTCAGAAACAGGTTGTACTGTGTAACCAGATAGAACTGTAATAAAAATAGTGTGTGTATTATTGATGGATACCGCTTTTCGGGAGTTTCCTTATACATTATGTAGCTCGCAACTCAGTAGCGGGATGCATGTGGAAATGTGCTGGAATCTCACGCTCATTTCTATTTTCGTTCTCATATCCGTCCAGGTCCAGACGTGCGGCACTTTGTCTAGATCAGGCTTGTGATTTTATACATACAACATCCACCCAGCATGTACACATACCCTTTCTGTCTTCGCCTTGTTCCATTAGAGCTTCAGCGACTCCGTAGCCATCATCTCTAACCAAACGCCGATGAAGCATCAATTCCAACTGTCCGTCTTTCAAGCTAGTTCCTCCCTGTGGACGATCCGTGTAGATAGCCATCCCCATTGCTGGTCTCTGGGACGCCTGGTAATGATCCGTTGGAGGAGTTCCTTTGAGTAAGATTCGATTGATCACTGGGTAATAGTTACCGGCTATCGGTTGAGTTTCCTCAAACGGTTCAGAAATGTTCCAGTAAGGGCGTTGGTTCCGTACTCGACGAATCAATCGTCGACCAGCGGAGTCTGTGAAAAATTCACCTGGGAGAAAAAAATAACAGTGACGAGAAGTGAACGAGAAGGGATATTTCTTGTTGGTGTCGTGTTGTTCGTGTCGATCGGCTTCAGGCACACGTGAGGTGTATAAACTCATTACAGCAATGAGAAGCACCGGCGCGGTTGCTGAAGCCATCGGGAACAAGCAGTGAATTATAAATTATTGGTAAAAAGGCTTGGAGTGCAAAGTAGGTTTGATTATATCAGGACTAATTTTATGTAGTCAAGGTTAACGGTGCAGCATAATTTTCACCCAACTAAAAGCTGACTCTACAGAAATAAAATTCAGTGTGACATGGCGTTCCAGTTGACGGCTCGGAATAAATACCCACGAAAATTGAACTTGTATGCAAGTTACTATAGCTTTTATAATTCCTTAGCAAGGTTATAAAACCCATTAGGAGGTAATTAGAAAGCAGCGGCGCTCATTTCACATAACGCATTGGTAATATTCTGTCGCATTTTATCTGACTAACGTCGGTATTCATTTTTACAACTGGGAATAATAGGGAGTGAGTTTCTGAAAGCGGATTGTAGCTACACATCTACTCCCTGTAGGACACGAGTGTGATACTATGTTGCCGAGATACCAAATTCCGAGAATTTGATGAAAGCTCGGCGTTCTAACAAATTTTGTTCGGAATGAATTCTAGCTACGTGAGTTCACTTGTTGTTGTTACTGTCGCGTTGTTGTTGTTGGTCTCTGTCGGTCGATTTGGCCGATGGATGTACATAAAAAATGCAAGACGAGTTCATGCTTCACAGGGTCTTAAATGACGAAACAGTCAAATTCGGAGAAACTTAACTATTTGGCTGTGCTGTGCGGGTCGCCATAAATCTGTGCTCTCATACTTTGTATCTAGTCCTCACTCGCTCTTCTGAACTGAACGGTTCAGATATCATTGAACTCGTCTCAATTCACTCGTTTGGATTATACCAGTTTCAAGTTCGCGAAAGTTGAATCCTTGAAAATCCAAATTTTCGAATTATAACCCAAATTACCCACGCGTGCAACAGACCCGGTACTTTGGAATATTGTTTCTGTTCAAATACCGTCGAAAAGAGCAAATCACTCCGAATCGACCGATATTCTTTTGAAATCTGTGAGATCGAAAATCGTGAAATCGCAACAGTTCTATCCTACCTCGTTCGCTTTTCATCGCTTGGATCACTTAACTCCGATCCAACGCATTCACTCCACCGCTAGTTATCGATCGATCAATAACTGCACTGAGTCACCCCTCACCGGATTGAAACAATGACACGCATGTTGACCCCGAAAACCCAAACAAAGAAGGCTGCACGTGATGTGTGCAAAATTTGCAACAAAGGGGTAAGCGCTAGATCTCATGTCGTTAAATGTTTCGGCGGCCTGAGTAAAATACATGTCAATTGTGATAAAGCCCTAACAGAGGAAGTGGCATCGATTATCAACAACGTGGATTTCCCCAGTGTCTGTTACATATGCACTTCATGTCGAAGCAAACAGTCTAGCGACAATCCACACAACGCTGCCTAGGAGGCAAGGCTTGAGCCTCGGTTAGAAATTTTAGAAAATAATTATCGAATAATTGAGGAAAGGCTTAAAACACTCTTGATGGATAAAATTGCGCCAGCGATTCAACCCGAAGCAGATGATGCTCAAGATAACAAAAAGCAATCTGAACTTCATCAATCGACGGAACTGTTGAAAAAAGTCAATAATGTACCATCGATTCCAGACTCGGGGTTACGTCCAAAGAGCTCCAAGTGAACGCGTCTCATTCCAGGAAGCTAACATTTGCCCAGATGGTGACTAAAGGTGATAAGTGTTTGGCGTTAGAATTGAGCCCTAAACCTCAGGCAAAAGAGGAAGTTCAAAGCAAAACGGTTCCATATCACAGGGAGCAGAAAAATTCGATAAAACGCATAAAAAATTTAAGTGTAATATGCACCAATATTCCTGAGTCAGAGGTGACGCTCTTTCAAGAAAAGCAAAAGCATGACCGTGAAAACTGGTTCGTCGTTTGTAATCGAATCGGCCTAGACAGTATTCACCCCGTGTCGGTAACTCGATTAACTCGTCATACGAAATCCCTGAATCAAGATAAACCACGTCTCCTTAAAATCACTTTCGCCAACGAAAAGGACATGGAAAATGTCCTACTAAATTCGTATTTGCTCCGAACGCAAAGTGACCTACCCAACCGTATATATGCTGACGTTCCTTGGTGGGAAAGGTCAAAAGCACCGAATAGGCGGGATCAAACAGCACCAAGGAGTATTATTCGGCTTGACGTTCCAGAAAATTCGGGCACCACAACGGGCTTCGAAAACAAAGAGCACGACCGTAAACAATGGTCATTTATAGCCGAAAATATCGGTTTCCAAAATTCTGTAGTTGTCGACACATACAGAATACCTCGTTCGCCGAACTATCACGGGAAAGGGGCAAATCCACTTAAGGTTACGTTTCTTTCAAGTAGCATGGCGGATGACGTTCGAAGCAAGCTAAAAGTGAACAGAAACAGGCTACCTGAAAACGTAAGACTGTGCAGCTCAAAAGCCGCTGTTGAGATCCACCTTGAGCCCTCAATTACGCAATTATCCGAAACTGGTGCAAATTCGCCCGCGAAATTACTTCAAATTGCTTCAAAAAACGATCTCGGTCCGACGTCAACATCGTCGGACCAATAAATACTAATACTGACTCAGTGTTACATTCTAAAACCTCACTTAAATGCATCTATACCAATGCTCAAAGTTTGTTCAACAAATTGACTGAACTGACCGAGCTGTGCAAACGATACACGCCAGACCTCGTTGCTGTTACTGAAACCTGGTTTCAATCCTGTATGACTGATAGTGAACTCTAAATCCCCAACATGATGCTAATACGGAACGATCGCCCAAGAAAAGGTGGTGGTGTGGCTTTATACTGTCACGAACGCTTCAGTGCATGAAAATTCACGATCCAAGACTTGATTTCGAAGATACCCTCTGGTGCAGTCTCACGAATGTGTCACAGGACGATTGCATTCTTGGAATCAAATATCGCACTCCAGCCTCGAATGATACTCAGAATGACAGGTTATTACAAGCGCTAAATTACGCCGTAGAGAAGCGTAGCTCGCAATTACTACTCATCGGGGACTTCAATCTTTCTCATCTCTTTGCCAGGTCCGATCACCCTGTAAACACATTTGATCACAAATTTCGTGAGGTGATCGACATGATTCCACTGCATAATCATGTGTTTGACTTTACTCATAGAAGAGGATCAGAGTTGCCATCAATTTTGGAGCTAATCTTTACTTCAGAGAAAACAGCAGTTGAGGGTGTTGACTACATTGCGCCCCTCGGTCGGAGTGATCATCTGGTGCTAGCCTTTGAGTTTGTTTGCAGTGCTAGACGAGTTTGTGCGTCCTCCAAACAATTCAGAAAGATCGACTACGCGGGTCTACGTGGATCGCTTGGGCTAGTAAATTGGCAAGAACTTGATCAGCACAACACCGGAACACAATGCAGTGAGCTCACGAAAATACTTCAGTCAAACATAGATCATAATTCGCGATTTGTTGATGAACGACGGGCAAGTGATTTCCGATTTAAGCTTCGCAGTCGCACAAAAAAAATGGCTCGGGAAACGAAACTTTGCTTGGACTGAACACCGGAAGACCAGAACTGATGCCTCTTGGCAGCAATTTTCTAAAATTCGTAACAAAGTGAATGCTCTCGTCAAAGAGGACAAGCAATATTACCATCGCTCTCTGTCTTTGAAAATGGAAGAAAACCCTAAACTTCTGTATCGGATTGTCAATGCTCGGTCCAGTGTGAAACTAGGGGTGTTTCCTGTTATTTCTGAGAATGGATTAACAGTCACAGCAAAGGAAACGGCTGATACTCTCGCTCAATTTTATGAAAATGTGTTTAGCCCGATAACGGTTAGGGCGAATGAGAATTTACTGACATCGATTGTATCTCAAAAACTGAATGATATTGAGATTAATTCAGCGATTATACGAAGACACTTGTGTCGACTGAACCCTAGGAAATCTCCTGGAGCCGATGAAATAACACCAGCACTACTAAAATCCTGTGACCAGCAGCTGTGTGAACCACTATGCCAATTGTTCCAACATTCCCTAACCGAAGGAGTGGTGCCAACAGAGTGGAAGACAGGGGTAATTTCACCAATTTATAAGGGTGGTAGCCGTTCAGATCCCGCGAACTACCGTCCTGTCACCCTACTTCCCGTGATATCCAAAGTGATGGAGCGCATAGTGACGGAAAATATAGTTCATCACTTGGAATCACAAAATATACTATCTGTCGCCTAGCATGGGTTTCGTAAAGCTCGCTCATGCTTGACAAACTTGCTGACGGTAATAAACGATTGGACCCAAACGGTTGACGCAGGAGACAGTGTGCACGCGTGCTATCTGGATATGTCGAAAGCTTTCGACAGAGTTGATCACTTCCTGTTGCTACGGAAGCTGAAACAGATTGGTATTGACGGGCAGCTCCTCGTGTGGTTCGAAAGCTACCTCAATGAGCGCAAGGCAACCGTTCGAGTTAACGGGGTACAATCACGAGCCATTAATACCTCCAGTGGTGTACCGCAAGGTTCCGTTCTCGGTCCAGTGCTTTTCTTAGTTTACATCAATGATTTACCTGAGACGCTCTCATGCAAGGTAGTTCTTTTTGCGGATGATGTTAAACTTTGGATGCGAATAATATCAACTGCAGACTGCGTAAAACTGCAAAGTGATTTAGATGCACTACACGAATGGTCAGTTAGAAATAAACTGCCGTTCAATTTTCAAAAATGCAAGTTACTGCAAATCGGTAAGCCCGTTCAGTACGAATATCACTTTGGGCAGACGATTTTGAGCTGGACCGAATCGGAGAAGGATCTTGGAGTCTGGATATGTGGCAGCCTAAAGAACAGCGTGCATTGTGAGGTCATTTACAAGCGTGCTTCAAAGCTTCTAGGTATGCTGCGACGGATCTTCAGAACCTTTACGCCTGTAACGTTGCCAAGAATCATGAAGACCTACTTAATTCCCACAATGGAACACGCATCGCAAGCATGGACTCCGTGGATGAAAAAAGATATTTTTTTGCTTGACAGGATATATCATCGTGCAACTAAACTCGTGCGTGGTTATCGAAACCTTACATACGAGGAAAGGTTGAAAAAGCTAAAGCTCCCCACTCCCCGTCAACGTAGACTTCGAAGTGACGTTATAATTACTTACAAGATATTGAATACTCCAGATCATCCACTCAAACATTTGTTCAAATACCGTGAATCAGGAATTACACGTAGCCACTCAGCGGCACTACAAATTCCCCATTCCCGTACTAATTGTCGCCGATATTTCTATTCGGTACGTGTCGGTTTCCTGTGGAATGCCCTTCCCGAAGCAATTATCACCTCTCCCTGTATCCAAACATTCACTCGTACCTTGGACAATTATTTGTTACTTAACGATTTGACGATGCCTGTTTATTGACTCAGGGTAAGCATATTACTTGACTCCAGTGACATCGTATAATTGATTTTTTTTATACCTCTTATTGAACGCATATTTACTATGATATGGTAATTGTGAAGCTATGTGCTTTTTGTAACCATAAATTCTTGAATCTTGAATCTTGAATCTTGAATCTTGTATGTGTTTTTTTCGATGTCTTCTGTACTTCGTACCAATATTTTTTTATTTGAATTAAATGCTTTTTGTGAGTTAGAAACGAGTGATAACCAATTTGTGAGATTAAACATAAAAAATATAGTTGATTATGAATGTGAAAAACGAAAGCGCTGGAAACAAATTACACCATTTAATTTCAAATGAACGTACATACTACTGCTATTGTAGCGGTTGGGAATGGGGGGCGAAAATAGCAGCTATTAAACATCTTGCCACCCTTTGTAACATTCCCGTTTTCTGTCAACAATAGCCATGCTACTAACACGCACATAGATAGCGTCTAGACTCATCACTGAGGTCAACCTGTCCTAAGCTGATCGCGTTGAAACACGAATCTAAGAAAACCAAAGGAAGCCAATTGATCAGACACGTTTACTACGCACAAACAACACAAAAACACCAATTTTCTATAGGCAAGACAAATAAACAAAACACTGATCCCCAAACATGGCTGTTTCGGTGGTTACTTCGCTTTGTTTTGTTAGTTTATTGCATCCAACAAGTAAACTTCATGCCATTTTTACGTCATTAATTTTATTAGAGTTGATAGGGTTGATTGCTGACATTTCGTCATTAAATTCGATGCTAACATCAGCGAAACGTCGTTAGAATAAAATGGACGATGGGCATAATTCGAATTTATATGCTGCGTTGCAACCTCTTCTAATGTGATTGGCTAGAATTCTGGCATGTCCTGGTTGTTGGCGTGTTCTCATTGGTTCGTAAATCCAATCCAATTCATAGATTTATACGTCCACAGAGCACTGTTGCCCCACGCAAATCAACGAATGATAATACATATTGATCGCTGCATAAGACGCGAGAAATTCATTTACGTAAAATCAAATTTATTGTATTAAAACGCTCGCATTATCCAAATAAGTATGGTGGAGAAACTAATGGGACACGAATAAGACTTTCATAATTTGTCTATCATTCAAAATGGAATTCACTGGATCACAATTTATTTGAAACACTATCGTACACTAACCACTGCGCTAACCACAATCGATATCTTTATCATCATCAAGAATATCCTCATATCTCCAGCTAATTTGAAAACACGCATCTCTTTGGTTTAATTCGAAAAAAATAATTCCATATCAATGTTTAAAGCACCATCATATTTGCGTCTCTCACTGTCAATACATCTAGTGTTTGTGTAGGAAAAATAGAATACTCTGCTTGTGATTTTTGATAGACAAATTGCTTGCCAAAGTGTTTTTTATTCCAAAGTATTTCGATGACATTTTACGTAGCTTTTAAATGGCCGTGCATGAAAGTATTTCCTACACATGTTTTTCCGCTTTTTCTCTATATGTATGTCAAATGCATGAAGTTTTTTATCAACTGAAGCAAATTTTAAGCGAATTACGAATTACCGGGAATCGTGGTAAAACGTTTGTCCTTAAAAGTTTTGTTTCCGATTTCGTTAATAAACTTGAACATATGTGGAGATTTTCAATCAAGACTGACAACATTCATTCATTCGTCGAATTGCTACTCGATTCCGGGACCTGTTCGTCAATTTGTGGTAATTATTTGGTCAAATTATTGTAAATGTTGAAAATTCGAGAATATCAATGCAAACAATTCCTTTTTATATTACTCTAGTTCACGCTTGTTTGATAAGTTCAAATAATAGCGAAAGGTGAGTCTTGTGTTTTCATGGTACACCGTTGTATTAAAGTTAGAAAATATTTTGGATGTACTGTTGAGTATTCATGAAGCATATAATAATTTTAGTAAAATGAGTTGCTTCATTTCGTGTAATTGTTACGATAATTTAATATTTAATTTACAATTTCAAAGAATTGTTTTTTGCTGCAAAGTGGTTTCATACATGAATATATTTATACAAATTTATTCAATATATTTTCCATAAGAAACTATTATATATGTAGCGTTTATCTGCCGGAGATGCATTAAATGCAATTTGTATAGTTGATATGTATGCCAAAAGGACGTAGATAGTTACATGAGCAGCGTTTTATAACGGCTTCAAATTCTATCTTCGTTTATAACATTTGTCATTGCATACGTAGTAATAGATTATCCTATTGTTCATATGATTGTATGCGTTAAAGACCGGTATTGGTGATAATATTTTGGTGCTATGAAGAACACAAAATATTGTATTGAACTAATGTTTGCATGATGTGTTTGTGCTATTCCAGAAATTAGTAATACATGAGACCCACATCGAGGTGGTCAACATGTGTTTGGGACAATGTGTGCTGAATTAATAAAACGAAATGAAAGGCTTACGTCGGCTAAGATTCGGGATATACATTGCTAATAATTGAATGGTTATCAAACATCAGCTGTTGAACAGGTGCGATCAATTGATTGTATATAAATAGCGAGAGAGTGATAGATAACATTGTTATTTAGTAACGTTTAACTATTGACACAAAAACGACTTCAGAATGCTATGTGTCAGAATACGTAACGTGATTAACTAGCCGTTTTGTATTTATACGTTGCTGGCACAGCCGTGGAGAAGAGAGAGCCACAACCACAACTGCACTCGTCTTTTGACTGAATTAATGAATATCGCAATGCCTCTAGAGTAAACGATGATCCCAATATGACTTCACGAAAAATATGAATCGATGAATACACGTCATAGTATTAAATCTCTATATCGAACATCCCAAAATAAAAAATGAACGATTAAAAGATGTGTCAGGTTTCATGGGTTGACAGCTAAACAGCTCATCGGCGGCTGGATTCTTGGTTTATATGCTACGGATTTCAAGTTACGTTTTGCTGGGTGATTTTAAATATTTTGCTTGGAATTTTCGTTTGCTTGCGGATTTCGTCTCGAGGCCTGCGATGATTATAGTTGAGAGGTTATTCTTTCCTTCGGGAAATACGTTCTAAATACTTGATTCTAATTAGCCTATTAATACCTTGAGATATCATGTCATGAGTAAATTAAATATTGTGCAGAATTCTCTCTGTTCCAGGTGCCATTTTGTTGAGATTTCGACTGGTCAATTTTGTTAACCGTATGTGTTTCAATTTCCTTGAAGAGTGGAACTGCATTCGCCTACCGGCTTATAACATGAGGATTATTGTTACGGCGCAAATAATTTCCATTTTCAAAGTCCAACACATGTTAAGCTAATGATGAGTCCTTGTCTGATGAACCGTCTTATCCTGTGCTTATTTTTTCATGCGCTTCTTAAGCTCTTTAGCATTAAATGCAGTTGCTCGGCAGTAGATCCGATCTACACACCGGAAAAATCTCTACACTTGATTCGATAAACACAATTGGCACATCAGTCTAGGGTTAAATTATTCATTGTCTTACGCCATGGTCCAAAGAAGTGTTCTGGCCAGCAATTATGTCTCAAATGTATACGTGCAAACGTTTATGTCTTAGTTGTTTTCTATCTCACCTGGTTCAATTAACCTGCTGCAAAACTCTCAGAATTGTGGAGGTCTGTAACTCACTTAATGGCTTGGTCAGAGATTATGGTTCATGCTCTATCCAAAATCTGCTCAGACACCCAGGTTCTATGGACTTCCGAAAATACATAAGGCAGGCATCCCCTTAAGGCACATTGTAGACGGCATTGGATCCCCAACACACGAATTGGCTAAGCACCTTGCTCAGCTTTTGAAACCATTAGTTGGTAACACGAATTCTTTTATTAAGAACTCGATTGATTTTGTTCGTCGCTTAAGTACCGTAACAATTGGGGAGGATGAGATGATGGTTAGATTTGACGTAAGCTCCATGTTCACAAATGTTGACACTACAAGCGCTTTAGAATTAGTAGGAAATCACTCAACTCCGATATGACCCTGAAGGATCTTACCAACTTGAGTGTACAACAAATCATCAATGGTGTAGCAATTTGTCTGAATATGAACCACTTCTTATTTAATGGACAGCTATACAAGCAAAACGATGGCTTAGCGATGGGCTCACCCATTTCTCCAGTGCTAGCGAATATGTACATGGAGCAATTTGAAGAGATAGCTTTGAGAAACGAAGCGTTAAAACCAAAAATATGGTGGCGCTATGTCGACGATACATTCGTCATCATAAAGCGAAACAGACTAGAAGCATTTCATAGTTATCTCAATAGTTGGAATCCAAAAATCCAGGTCACAAAGGAAACCGAGTCTACGGAAGGGAAACTTCCGTTCTTGGACTGTCTCGCGCAAAAAGACAACGGTAAGATAAGAACAACGGTATATCGTTAGCCTATCAACACGGATGCCATTTTGAGATTCACATCTGCGCACCACAAAAGGGTATTTCAGTCCATAGCAAAATCGCCATTCTACAAGGTTAACCGCCTCTGCAGCGATGATGCAGATAAGAGACGAGCTCATGAAGAAGTCAGTCGCCGACTTGCAAATCATGGGTACCCCAAGAGCTTGATTAAACGCCAATTGATCCGAGTTAAATATCCGCAACCGAAAACGGAAAAGGTTTGGCGAGCTACGGTATCTCTACCGCATTTCAAAAGCGCCTCCGACTGAATAAGTCGACTTTTGAATAGCGCAGGTATTAGAGTAACATATAAAGCAGGTAGAATTCTCCGCTCCGTATTAATGCATCTCAAAGATAAGACTCCTTTAGGTTGTGCAAAGAACTGCATCTACCAAATCAACTGCAAGGGTTGCGAGGGTGTTTCCATTGGGCAAACGTCTAGAGAACTCTGCACTAGGGTAAACGAACACAGGAAACGAGTGGGAAAGCGACCTCGCAATCCCAGTGAATATCAATCACTGATTCACGGTCACAGCGTAGACCTTGATAACGTGAAGGTGATAAGACGGGGTGTGAAATCTTATAGGGAAAGACTTCACGCCGAGGCTGTTGAAATAACAAAAGCTGGGGCGAATGCGTTGAACAAGGTGAATGGGGCGGATATCTCAACAATCTGGCGTTCGGTTTTGCAGCGGATTAGGATTAACGAACATCACACCTAATGCGCACGTGATTACGTAAGCAGTGTGTCGGCATACGCTGACCTGAACAATTAATAAACAATTAGGGATGAACACAGCATTTAGGAGGTGTGATCAATTATCTTGATCAGTTATCTTGATCTCCCGATCGGTCTCGAATATATTCAAATACTTTAATAACTGAGGAAATAATGCAAAACCTAAAATGGAACGGACTTTTGTCAATTGCATATAATGGATTTCGCAAAAATCACTATTGTCTAACAAACTTTTCGATAAGCATAGAAGACTGGATGAGTGTTGTAGATGCAGGTGGATGTATACCTTGGATGGATGGATGTACCTTGGTGGATGTACCTTGACATTTTCAAAGTTTTCGACAGAGTCGATCATAATTTATTCTTAAACAAGCTACAGGAACAGCGTATTGCTAGAAAATTATATGACTGGATTCGTAATTACCTTCGCAAGAGTTATATCAGAGTTCGTGTGGATGGCGTATTATCGAAGGAAATCAAGCTCAATACTGGTGTTCTGCAATAATTGGTGCTTAGACAAATATTGATCGACATGAACGATTTATCAATACCAATCGAAAGCAAGATGGTGCTCTTTGCTGATGACCTTGAAACATGGAGGTGAATCTGCAATGCTGATGATTGTATTTTGCATCAAAACGGCCTGAATGTTTTGTTCGGAAAATCATCAGTTGATAACCAGCCTTTGAAAATGCAAAAGTCTAAGATGATGCAGATCGGTCACAATTCTGACTTTTCCTATCTACACTAGTTCGGCAACCTAATCATGGATAAGTTGGTGATTTCCATTAGTCGATGTCGACTATGGATATACATTTGAATCGCATGAGTGTTTTCATGTTTCACAGCTTTTCAAATGAATATACAGTCCGATTCGGGAAGAACAATCTCTGTCTCAGCGCTCGCAATGATAGGCACGCCGACAACGTGATATGTGTTCAGCAGATAATAGCTGTATATGTTCGTCGCCAGCTTGCAGACGACGCTTTATACAAAAATCTCCAATGTAAGCGGTCAAGAGCAAGTTCTTCCTAGCTCGCGAAATCAATGCTTAGAGCTTTCATATCTCTTTTGCAAATGTATTTGTAACGCAAAGGCGGTCTGCTAAAAATTCGAGTTCCTGATTTCAACTCACCATAGATTAGATCTTACGGAACTCGACCAATTTTCATTTTTAGACGTGACCAAGCCATCGCAGTCGTTGCTGTCGTATTAGGCAGAACATGCTCTGTAAACCAGCTTTTGAAAGCACTTCAGCCTTCGTCACTTTGTCTATCCACAATATGTTCAAGATGCGATGGATGCTTCGTAGATGTAAAGCATTCAGCTTCCGTTCGTGTCTTGCGTGGGTGGTGTAGGTTTCACTGCCGTACTGTAAAGCATTTAGTACGCATGCGCTGCATACCATCATCTTTGTCTTCACGGTCAGCTTGCGGTTTTTCCAAACACGAGAGTTTAATCGACACAAAATGACAGCTGGTTTGCCAATCAGCTTATTAATCTCCGTGCCTAGCGAGAGGTTATCCGCAATGGTTGAACCAAGATATGTGAAATGATTTAATGGTTAAAACTGACAGTTTATAGCAGTGATGATAGGTGACGATACAGTCCCTTGAACGAGGACTTTGGTCTTGCTCATGCTGATTTTCAGCCCAAAGTCTTTGCATGCCGACGAAAAACAGTCCATTAGCGAGTGAAGGTTCTCTTAGGATTGAGCAATAAAGACTGCATCGTTGCCAAACAGCAGGTCACGGATTAGCACATCCCTTGCGTTAGTTTGTGCTCTCAACCGGTTCGGGTTGAAAAGCTTGCCATCACTCCGCGTGCGTTAGTGAATGCTTCAGTTTCTTGTTCTAGAAGCGTGCTTCAGACGCGAAGAAAAGAAAATGTTGAACACCGTGAGAGCAAAAACACAGCGTAAAATGCCATTCGCTGTTCCCAAAAATGTCTTCGATGTTGTCTCACAGATAATATAATTTTAACGGTTGATCTTACCTTGCAGAAGCCACATCAAGATTTCGAGTGAATTCTATCACATAAAACTTGTAGCCCGATCTGTAAGACTATACCAAACAATTTGCCTACCACATTCATAAAGGAGATTCCTATGTTATTATTGCAATCGCCTCTCTCACCATTGTTTTTAAATAGCGTGATGATCTTTGTGTCTCGCATCTCTTGTGGGACACACTCCTCCTGTCAGTACTGACGAATCAAATGGTGAAGAGGTTTTAATAAAGCTGTACTACAGCGTTTGATGAGCTCCCGTGCAATTAGGTCGTCCCCATGGGCTTTCCCATTCGCTAAACTGTCGATTGCTCAATTGAGCTCATCAAGAGTAGGGCGAGTATCTAGATATTCAATAGTCGGCAAACGCTCGAGAATTTCAAGTACATTCGGTAAAACTGTACTGTCCCTAGATTAGAGAGAGAAAAATGCTCTACCAATCTATCCATCTGCTGAGTTTTGTCGACAATCGGTTAACCAGTCAAAGACTTCATAAGTACCATTCATCCTTTCTGGTTGTTGTTTTATGATAATACTAGATATACCGTTTCGTAGCGCATCTGCCTGATTTTCGGGTAGCTGGTTGAGGGCGGATTCTACGCAAGGAATAACATCCACAGCTTTAAAAATTTTGTACTTTACGAGAAGTTTAAACCCTTTTCCAACAATCTTTGTCCGGTTTGCGATAGCGGATTATCTGATAAATTAAATACTTTAGAATATTGTCGAGCCCTGTCATCAAAAGAACTAGCAGAGGTACATTTATCTATTGAAGTTAAAAAAGTGCTGAACTTACATACTTGTCTTTCTTTAATATGCAGCGTATAATAGCATATTTTGTTCCTCACACTATTCTTGATGTTGTCTCAGGGGATGATGAAAAAACGACGAAAAACAGTCAATTAGCGAGTGAAGGTTCTCTTAGGATTGAGCAATAAAGACTGCATCGTTGCCAAACAGCAGGTCACGGATTAGCACATCCCTTGCGTTAGTTTGTGCTCTCAACCGGTTCGGGTTGAAAAGCTTGCCATCACTCCGCGTGCGTTAGTGAATGCTTCAGTTTCTTGTTCTAGAAGCGTGCTTCAGACGCGAAGAAAAGAAAATGTCGAACACCGTGAGAGCAAAAACACAGCGTGAAATGCCATTCGCTGTTCCCAAAAATGTCTTCGACGTTGTCTCACAGATAATATAATTTTAACGGTTGATCTTCCCTTGCGGAAGACACATTGAGATTCGGAGTAAATTATATCAGCTTAAACGTGCAGCCGGATCTGTAAGACTTTAGCAAACAATTTGCCTACAACATTCGAAAGGGAGATTCCTCTGTAATTTTTGCAGTCGCCTCTGTCACCCTTATTCTTCAATGGCGTGATGATCTTTGTGTATCGCATCTCTTGTGGGACCCCCCTCCTGTCAGCACTGAAGAAGCTGTAATAATGTTGCTCTACCGCATTTGATGAGCTTGGGTGGAATTCCGTCGTCACCATGGGCCTTCTCATTCGCAAAGCGGTCGATTGTTCTATTGAGCTCACCAAGAGAAAAGGGAGTATCTAGATATTCAATAGTTAGCAAACGCTCGTCATTTTCAAGTACCTGCTGTAAAACCGTACTGTCCCTAGATTAAAGAGAGGAGAAATGCTCTACCCATCTCTCCATCTGCTGTTTTTTGTCACAACTGGGTCACCAGATACATACTTAATGGGAGCTGTTTTAAGATTGTTTGGACCAACGGCTCCCTTGATCCCATCATACATACCGTGAAAATTTCCAGTCTCCGCAGCTTTTTGAATATTAGGGCTAATTTCTGTCCAATAGTCATTTGCACATCGTCTTGCAGTCTGATTGACCTTATTATAAGCTTCTCTTTCTAACTTTTCCGAACTTTACACGTCAGTTTTGTCAAGACTCGTAATCTGCACCAACTCAGTACGACTACACAATAGTTTAGCGGTAGGTTTTTGATGACTGTTGCAAGGTTCATACCACAATGTGCTTCCATATTGACGGTCAAAATAGCAGGTTCGCGAAAAGTTGCAACTTTAATATCCAGAGCATCCACATCTCGTTTTACTGTCTATTTAACACAGGCATAGCTTGCGCGATATTCGATTTTGTCATTTTAACTGACTATGGACTTGATCATGTGGAATCCGATCGTTTTCGATTCTATAGAGTTGATCTGTACCCAAAGAGCTTGGATGACGCTCTCGCAGTAGAAGCAGCATTTTCTGTATAGCATCCTTAAACAGCACCACTGCAATTTTTAATCTCACTTCACACTATAAGTTCACGAAGCTCCGCGAATGAAAATAAATCCGCTTGAATGGATCACTTATCACGTTTGTCCAGGTAGCGCTTTCATTGTTGATTTTAGTTTTTGAAATATCTAGTCTATTGTTTGATATGAATACGGTAGGTGGCTATTAAAACATTTATAAGAATCTATCATTGGTTTTATTTTCACCAGTCTAATTGCTCCACTGCTTTTCGAATGAAAACAGACCAAAATATTTATTTGCATGCATTTTATCACACACACACCCCACGACCGGTTATGGGTTTCACCCCATTAAACATGTGTATGAGTCCGGATTAAAGCCACCTTGGTCCACAACAATCTCAGTTGTGTTCGCGAAACAAAACTAAAAAAATGTCGAGAAAATTGTCATTGTCATTGATTTAATCGGTTGACTAAGATCCATTGTGTGAAGGGATCATCCATAGGTTGACTGTGCCAAGCTGATTAACAATGGCATTTAACTATAATCTTTTTACAACATTCAATCCATGCACGTATATTAGAGCCTGAAATGAGGTACCAACAAAAATATCATTCGTCCTTCGGCGAAATATTTCAAGCCTGCGGTTCGGGTGTTATGTTAGCTCAATTCGGGAGAAAATTGCCACCAACTTCAGTTAAAACCATCTGAGTAAAGTAAATGAATTGGTCGCGAAACACGAGTCAAAAAAGTCAGGAAAATGTTCCATGAACATTGATGCAAAGAACTATAAATAAACCTAAATAGTCTCAGCGTATGTAGCAAAACACCAAATACTTGAAGAAATTTTATTCCAAATTAGGATGCCGTTGATAAATATTGTTATTTTTCACGAACCACCGGATCCTGGAAATGAAAATAAACGGCAAATTTATAAATCAAATTATAAGCAAGGTAGGCAGGAATGAACCACATCTTAGGTTTTTGAGAAAAACTGATATCTTGTAAATAACTCTTTGATATGAACAAGTACTAGGTTACATTAATCGGGAACAGAGGCATGATTACCTCGCTATACGCAACAACTGGAAATTTTTATGCATCGTTGCAAAGTCAGCCTTTTTGACTCGAAATTATGGAGTCTTACGAAGAAACTGACGCTATGACAAAGAGCATCACGAAAATGAACATGGCAGTAAAATTGTATGCCACATTAATGAAAGCCTGCTTCGATGATTTACATATCAACAAAAGGACGCTGAATGACGATAACTCATCAAGTATTTGCAGCTGCGAAACTAATTTTTACATTGATGATCACGAAAGCAGGATGGCTACTTCAGCTAACTTCCTGAACATCGTGTATAATTAAGAATCCGTATTTACATGACCTTGGACTGCAAATGCATTACGACAGGATGTTGTGCTATTTGGACTCATCGACTTAGATCAGCGTGTCTTAAAAGAGTGGAAGAAGCGCAAATTGCATACACGATTAATTTTATTTCTGTATTTAAAATAATCATCAACTGAATACCAATATGATATGGGAGTCTTGCGAAGTTCCACGATGGTCAAATACGGAATCATAAATGGGTAATAACAATGCTCAAAATGCGCTATTAAAGTGTAACAACATTGTTTTACTCTACCTAACAATTGACCTTGATATACACTTTCCGTTGATCGTGTTCCGCGATTGCTTCCACTGTACCTTCGTACACCTTTTGGCTACCGCGATAAATATTCTATCTCCTGTGCCTTTTCTCCAACATTCTTGGTAACTTTATTATGTTGGTCAGTCTACTACAAATTGGTGAGCCCGACGTGATGCACGAATCCTTAGTGTACTACAATTGATAAGCACAATATGCACGCACACTTGAAGATTTTTTTCCGATACGTCATTTTTTCCCGATTCACATCGGCGTTATTTCAGGTTAGTATTTTTACCTCGTTTAATCACGTATTGCATCAGCACTGACATACGATATATCTTAGGTGCCACAAATCCTATCTCTCCAACGTTTGTGATAGACTGGCCACTCTCCCTCGACCTTAGCGAAATCGCAGCAGTGCAAGCTACCGATGCCGGCATCGCACAGCGCAGGGACGCCTATCCTTATATCACACCTCTCCTCTTGCCCGATGGCTTGGGCGATATCCTTTACGCCTTATCGCAAAGCGCTTTCCGACAACTTACCCTGTCTGCGTTTATACGGCGCATTAGTCATACCATAAGCAATCTTTCCCATCATGGCATTCGTGCTTGCTTGCATGCCGCATGACACTGTCATGGCACCCACGACATTTGGGATAATAACCGCTTGTACATTAATTATATACCAACAACCCGCCATCTCCACAACGAATAGGCGTCTGAAACGGCACATTTGTCGATTATATATTGGGTATTTAACACGTTATTATCGCATGGTATATCACGTGCATCTTTTTTGTGCCTCTCCACTATAACTCGGTCGTGGCCATAAACCAATGCACCAAAGAGTTTTTTTACCTTTCAGGTAAAAATACACCTCGTACCGTTGAAACCGTGACACACGCCCCTCGCGGATCACCGACGCTTGTCGCCATCCTACCCGGTAGCCCCAACCATGGGAACACCGCCCAACATATCACACAAGGTCCTTACCAGCACGGCATCAGGCCACTCAGCTTTCTCCCGGCGAGGCCGTACGCCAACGACCCTGGGGGTGCAGAAATTTCTCAGCACGGACTATGTTTTCAAAGCTTATGTTTCTTTGTTGTCAAGCCTACAGATGTGCCTACATCTGCTCCTACTGGGTTCATACTAAGACCATTCCAGACGGGCGATCCCCGCTAGCAGATAATTCATCTGATGTGATTCGGCTCCCGCAGCACGTTCACTCCATGTGAGACGTGTCTCGGCTTAGTACTTATCGGTTTTCGTGTATCCTAACCTGTTCACCACCGACAATCAACCCACGCAGATCAAGTAACTCGGCTGACTTCGAAGTGACTGGTTGCTAAGAGACTATGTTCCAGCCTGGAAAGACCTGACACCACTAGGCAAGTTTAATTGTCAATTCCTGTTCAGAAGTCTCCTCTGACCAGACTTCTTGGAAGGGGGCTGTGTAACAACATTGTTTTAATATACCTAACAATTGACCTTGATATACACTTTCCGTTGATTCGTGTTCCGTGATTGCTTTCGCTGTACCTTTGTACACCTTTTGGCTACCGCGATAAATATTCCATCTCCTGTGCCTTTTCTCGAACATTATTAGGGACATTATTGTAGTGGTCAGTCTGCTACAAATGTGTCAATTTATTGTGGCCTTCGTATCTCCTCACTTACACAGGATAATATATTAAGCAAAATCATCAAGTTTTCAAAAATACGAAAGTGACAATTTCAGAATGAATAAATAGCAAACAGTCATTTGCTAGCTTTTAGAGAATAATCTTCATATTAGTTGATGATTATCCGTGAACCACACAATGTAGAAACATAACGAAGAAGCAAATGAACTTAGAATAGCAAAGCAAGAATTAAACCGAGTTTTTGTTTTCCACACGATAATCAGAAAAGTAAAAAATAAAATGCCGGATGTACTATGGCAAGCGAATTATTATCCGATGACATAAGATAGTAGTAAATGTATAATGAGTTTACAGGTGAGAACGCGATGCCCTGTTTGCAACTGAAACATTTTCTGTGTACGATGAAGCTCAACATAGAAAATATTCATTCGGAAATGTATTGACTTCTATTTTTCTTAAAAAACAGCCAAATATTGTTTCGAATTTATATAAGTTGGGCGGTCACCTAAATAACCATGCGCACAGAACGTATCTCGTTAAGCTGTGCGGCAAGCTAATCATTCCGTTTTTGTGACTACTAGCCGTGCCAAAGCCCATAGAACTATTCACAAAGTTGATTACGACGGTCCATAACGGAAGCACTAGACTCGAGTTTCGCTCTTATTGGAGCTTATCAGCAGTGCATATCCACCGCTTCGGGGGCGGAATTCGAACCCCCGACCATCACCATTGTAGTCCCACGCCTTAACAACTTGTGCTACCGTCCACCGTTTGACCGATCGGAATTAAGCGCTTATGAACTGTTCTACAGACTGGCACATTTGAGTAGTTTTATTTGGCCGATTAGTTCAGAAGGAGCCAGTAATATCTAATGTGGTCGCCCAACTGAACAGATCTCCGTGTCAGGTCTTCCCGTTTGTTTGTCTCTCCGTTTGTTATAAATGTGGAAAACATTATAGTGCATTTCTTTCACATTGTATCTTAGTATTTTGTACATACAACGTTT
>JACCGJ010011057.1:0-15808 GCA_013407085.1 Atriophallophorus winterbourni | reverse complement strand
AGAGCACAAACCAAGGCACGAAATGTTCTAATCCGTGACCTGCTGTTTGCTGACGATGCAGCCTTTATTGCTCACTCCCAAGAGCACCTTCAGTCTCTAATGGACTGTTTTTCGTCGGCATGCAAAGACTTTGGTCTAACAATCAGCATGAGCAAGACCAAAGTCCTTGGTCAAGGGACTGTATCGCCACCAATCATCACTGTTGGAAACTGTCAGCTCGAACCAGTACATCATTTCACATATCTTTGTTCAACCATTGCGGATAAACTCTCGCTAGACACGGAGATTGATAAGCCGGATGGCAGAGCAGCTGTCATTTCTGTCCCGTTTGAAACTTCGTGTTTGGGCGTAACCGGCAAGTGACTTGTAAAGACGAAGATGATGGCGCCATGCTAGCAAGTCACCCTTCGCCGACGTCAGGCTATATCTAGAATGGCCCTACCTCGTATTTTATCGTCTATTATTCGTTCTTTATTGTCCAAGTATGCAGAACTTTCACAACTGCTCCCTTCAAAATGTTCATTACGTACAGGCGTCGATGTTTCAATAAACCTGGCTTAATGCTGCAATTGACAATTGAGTTGGTTACTATTGAATGTTTTCTGTTGCTTTCGACTAGACCGGACTTTTCCTTCGGTAAATCGTGCTGGCGGAGTTATTACTTATATTCAAAGTGATTGGTTTTTATAGCAAACAGATTTTTACTTTTGATGAGCCTGATACATCTTGCCTAGCCGTCGAGTGTAAAACACGTTATTTTTCCAATATTCAGTCCTTTATTTCAATAAGTACTTATGTTCTCCCCAATTGTCAATCTGACACTTTCCATGCATTCATTGATGAACTCATCATAATAATTCCTTTTTCAAAATTCTTTACTTTTACTTATTGGTGACCTCAATAATTCCAATTTATACCTGTTTACCAAAGTAATGTGTTGCTCACATTCCCCGAACACATTACTTTGGTCATCCATAAGCGCCTTGAGTGCTTGACCACAGATCACTTTGAGATTCCGTGTTTGAACAACGTGGCTCGTTGTAGGAACCCTATGCAATAGTGGCATTCAAGTATAACCTTGTTTATATGTTTTCTTTCTTGACCCTCAAAAATATTGTTTATTTCTCTAAACGTTTCGAAGCCCGTCTGGATTCCGCTTTCACCAATGCACTCAAAATGTTTCACGCTCGCAAGTTTTCTCCTATCGCTAATTCGGACCATTGTGTTATCAAACTTCTCCTTAAAATTCATGGAGGTACTGGACACAAATACCGAATCAGCAGCTATGGTATAGAAGGTGACTACTAGAGCCTGCGAACATGACAATATTTTAGCCAACAGAGACATGCTTCATAACATGGATTTCAATATTTTTCATGAACAGGATGTATCCTAGGAATGTGATGTTGTAACATCCTATCTCAATTTTTGTTTTGACATTTATGTCCATCATTTTCCTTCCACCCACCTAAAGCGTCTACGCAGACTAAAATAGAAAGTCTTCAAAACAAATGATCGAAATACTGTTGCGTAATTTTCCTAGTAAATCAAGCTTCAAATACGACGTCTGTAGAGGGTGCATACGAATACACTTTTTGACATTAAAGACAATCGTCACTTATCGCGTGCGTTTAAGCAAATTTGCGGGAAAGACAATGAAACATCTCCATCTATTTCCGACATCAATTTTTCAATTTCTATAAGTTTGTCCACCGTAAGAATAGTTCTACAGTTAATGTTGTGGCCTTGCTTACAGATCATATCATCTACGAATCTTCGAGATTCGTCAGGACAGATGATATTTGACCTTCATCAAAAGATAGATAGGTGGGTTGAGCACTTCAGTCGGCTACTGAACCGCCCGTCATCTATCAATGCAGTATTCACTTCCCCGATAAATAGCTGTGAATACCCGGTCAACTGCGAGGCACCATCAGAATACGAGATATCAAGTGTTTTACGACGAATGCAGAATGGTAAATCGCCAGGTGAGGACGGAATTTCCGTTGAACTTATTAAAGCCTGTGCCGACGTATTATTATCTCCGCTACATCGGCTGTTTTGTTCGATCTGGGAGACGGAAGTTTTCCCATCAGACTGGGGGATGTCTATCATTCTACCACTGCCGAAACGTGGAGATAAATCTGTGTGCTCCAATTACCGCGGAATAAGTCTAATCGACACCGCTGCTAAAGTGTTTGCAACGCTCCTGCTTAATCGGTTCTCCGCCGAAAGAAATCTGCGCACCAGAGTTAACCAAGGTGGATTTCGCCCTGGGATGGGTTGCGTAGATCAAATATTTACTTTACGCAGGATCCTCGAGCACCGTGCACGGTATCAACAGCAAACGATAGCTTGCTTTATTGACTTCCGCGCCGCCTTCGACTCCGTAGACCGTGGTTGTTTATGGGACATCATGCTATCGGATGGGGTTCCATTAAAGCTCGTCAACCTAATCAGAGCCTATTACAGCTCTACAAGGGCACGGGTTCGTGTCTACGGTGAAGAATCGCGTGAATTTAACTTGCACACAGGAGTCAGGCAAGGTTGCCCGCTATCGCCGGTTATGTTTAACTATGTCGTAGACTGGATAATGAACCAGGCGTTAACAGAGTATCAAGGGGTGCAAATTTCAACGGATCTATGGATTTCCGACCTTGACTACGCTGACGATATAGTCGTTCTGGGCGACAATACCGAAATGCTGCAAAGCGTTTTAGACCGCATTAGTGCCACTGCCGCGAAAGTCGGTCTTGAGATAAACGCGGCTAAAACCAAGGCATTTTTTATACCGACACACCAGGCATCCAGCCACTTCGCGTCCAGGGTTGTCCGATTGAATACGTTCCAGTCTTCAAATACCTCGGCTCAAGTATATTGCCCAATGGTCAGGCGAAAGATGAAGTGAAGTTAAGGGTCGATCGTGCTCGTAATGCGTTTTGCAGTTGAAGGCACCCTTTGGCGCAAGCCCGGGATCAGCCTAAAAACTAAGACGCGTGTTTATCAAGCAGCGATCCGCCCTGTACTGCTTTACGGATGCGAGACATGGCCTTTAAGGTCACAGGATGTACGCACATTAGAAGTGTTCGACCATTGGTGCCTCAGGGTAATCTTGGGCATCCGATATACTGACCGAGTATCTAACGCAGCCGTACGAGAGCGTTGCAGCGGACTATCTCCACTTTCCGCTCACATACAACGGCGAAGGCTGCAATGGTTTGGCCACGTCCTCCGAAAGACAGACACAGCACTTCCAAAACTCGTCCTCGACCCCAAACCCGTTCGCACCTGGCGTCGGCGGCAAGGTGGTCAAGTGAAAACCTGGCTGTCAACTGTGAAAGAGGATGTAGACACCCTGGGTCTGCGTACCGTCTACGGAGTTCGCAGGTGGGAACGAGACTGGATCACGATCTGCAACGATCTCGCCTCCGATCGACGTGCGTGGGCTGGTGCGATCCGAGACATCAACGAAGCCGGCTAATCCACCCGTGGAGCCAGCCGCACAAAAGTAGTAAAAAGTAAGATCATATTTCACGTTCTGTTTTCTGGATTATAGTATTGCGCTTAACAGTGCTCTACGAAATTTCTTACTCCGAAAACTATCTGAACGTGGTGTTTTATCAAACATTATTCATAGGATTGCATCGTAATTCGAAGGTCCTCTACAATATACGGTCGTTAACGGCAAAGCCTCCTATGCGATACCGATTCCGCGTGGTCCTACAAGGTGCAATACTGTCCCCATTTTAATTTTCTATTTATATTTCTGATCTTCCTCGCAACCCTTCTGCACTTACTATTAAATACGTCGACGAAGTTGGGGTTGCATTGAGCCACGATAGTCGAGTCGACAAACGTGCTTTAGAATCAATGATCACAAGCATTGATCAATGCTCATCCACAATTGGCTAATCTTTGAATCCCTGAAAATGCAACGAAATGGTATTTTCCAACATGACTGGACAGCGATGTTTAGCATCAAAACCTTTTTAGTGTTTCGTTTAATGGCTCGGTGTTTGAATGATTTCATAGCCTCAAGAACATTAGGGTTACAATATCCGACAGTCATAGCTGGACCGATCACCGATTTTCATTCTATGCTCGTCGCCTCCGTTCTCTCTCTCCATCTCCCCCAATGTAATTAAACCCTTTGTTTCTTCTTGCATCTTTCACACCTGCTTTACGCGTTCCCGTAATTTTTCCCGGCCTCCTGGCAAAGGATTTTCTGCTGATCAGAACAAGTATTAAGGTTATCTCAAGACTGAGATGCCTCCGCGGATTTAATTCGAGAGACTATTGTCGATCGTTACTTCTGTGAATGCAAGAGGTCGATCGAAAACATTTATTCCGATAGATCACATCCACTGAACAAGACCATCGTTGCCTGCAAATCTTTTTCCTTCACCCGAAGCCAATATTTTATTCTCTATTCAATAACTAACAAATTCAGAAACTCATTTGTTTCTCACCTGGCTGGATACATGGTTAATCAATCGAAGGTTGTTTCAGAGTGGAAGATTCGCATGACAATTTGATAACCGATTTTGATATCTCCTCGTCATTTTTTTCTAACTTCATTTTCTAATTTCATTCGTATGCCTGTCTACTTTTACTTTTGTGCGACTATCTCCTCCTGGAGGATGAGTCGGCTTCAATGAAGGTTCTTGGGGATTTGGGTACAAAGCGGCGTCCCCAGCACCACTCGGCGTTTGTTCGAGTCAGTTTCTCTAGCCTTTGCACAACCAAGTGCGACCTGCAAGGCAGCAGGAAGTTGCCAGAAAAAGGTGGTCTACCAGACTCTGTTCCAGGTTTTTCCTCAGTGATTTCTCCCGAAGCCTTTCCCGCGATCGGGTATCCCACAAGGCAGCGGAGGTTTAAAATCAGGGTTTTCCTTCTCTTAGATGAAATGCCCTCCCAGGCTAACGAGCTACATCTGCCCGAAGCAAACTGGTTTTCAGGCGCCAGTCACTCGCCCTCGCCCCTTCTCCTGTTGGTAGAAGCAGTTCTGCCGGGCTCGGGGAGCTACTCGCGCAGGCCAGAAGCTGGACTTGGTTGTCAGAGGCTATTTGAGACGCATGCCGTATGAGAGCATTTTATAAACAGTGGCAGCTTATCCCCACTGCCACCCCCGGCTATGACAACCGGCATGTCTGTCTAGGCCTGGGTAACCTAACAGTATTTTGGCCCACGTACAGTATTTAATGTGCGACACTGCCTGGATCAGGATGGATGATTTTATGCATTTCACTTTTTCTCAGCTTCGTGGAGAAATTGATTTAATAACTTTAAATTCGTGTACACGAATAAAGTCATTTTCTTTTTCTTAACTAGGAGGTTAAAACAAACAGCGGAAAGAGAATCTGTCAATGATGAGTGAATGTTAAATCTCGGAATAAAAGCATATCATGGCGTGAACCGGATCGAATACAAGGGGCACCGATAAAAGTCACGAAAAAGCCTGCGCCAAAAGCAATTCATCTTCGCTTTCTTCATCAGCAAGCTGCACGACTTTGTCGGAATTCGGTGGACCGGAGGAATCTGGATCTAGTCGCGAGTATTTGACCGTGCCGGAGTGTCTCAGGTTTCGAAGTCTAAGAGCTATCCGGTCCTTTAAACGGAAACGGAGGCATGCAACACGTGTGTACATTACATTATAAATAATGTATGAAAGCACAAATTCGAATTCGCAAATAAATGGGTTTAGCACAAAGTCAGATCGTCGTTCGAATGTCAGGTCACGGATACGCATACCTGATGAGCGGCAATAACCGCGAAACCGGTCGTGTGCTTCCGTCCTGCTTTTCGAATGTCATATACTACTTATTAATAAAAATCTGACTTTAAACAAAAATCACAAACTGTATCCAGGCAAAGTTCCACAGTTATAGACTGTACACGTGGGCTAGACAGATATGAGAAAGAAAGTACCGTATTTTTCGGACTATAAGGCGCACATAAAAACACTAATTTGTACGACAAATCGGCAGTGAGCCTTATATTCCGGTGCGCCTTATGTATGAATAGTGTATGTTCACGCTGCGCTGAAAAATCTGTCAAAATGATTTATTACGACTTTGATAAGTGACGATGTCACTCCCCTTGATTGTAGAAGAATAATCACTGATGGTCGCAGAGTCGGCTTTCTATGCTGTCTAGACAGACTTGTTTTGGGGTCAGAGTCAAACAATCAACAACAGATCAACAGGAAACTATTCAGCGATTAAATTGAAACTCTTTCACTTACCGAAACCACTATTCCTGGTACGTACGGTGCTTAAACATCCGGTAATTAAAGACCTCAAAATGGCACCTCTTAAGAGACATGCTTACGATGCGGATTTCAAACTCAAGGCCATCAGCCGCGCAGTACAACATGGAAATAGAGCAGCTGCGAAACAATTCAACATTAATGAATCAATGGTACGGAAGTGGAGGAAACAAGAAGATGACCTGCGTCAAGTAAAGAAGACGAAGAAGAGTTTCCGAGGGAACAAGGCAAGATGGCCACAATTAGAGGACAAAATTGAGCAGTGGATTACTGAACAGAGAAGAGCAGGTAGAAGTGTCTCTACAATCTCCATTCGACTTAAGGCAACAGCGATGGACGTGATATGAAGATAGACGAATTTCAAGGAGGTCCTTCTTGGTGCTTCCGTTTTATGAAAAGGCGTCATCTCTCCATCCGCACAAGAACTACCACTTCGCAGCAACTGCCAAAGGATTACAATGAAAGGATAGCTATCTTCCGCACTTACTGCAAGGACAAGATCATAGAAAAGAAGATCCATTCTGACCAAATCACAAACATGGATGAGGTCCCTCTCACCTTTGACATCCCCATGAACCGTACCGTAGAAAAAACAGGGACGTCTACTGTATCTCTACGCACCACAGGGAATGAGTAATCTTCCTTCAGTCGTTCTTGGTTGCCAGGTTAATGGTCAGAAACTACCACCCATGGTCATTTTTAAGAGGAAGACTTTGCCAAAAGAAACGTTTCCTGTTGGAATCATTGTTAAGGTCAATCCGAAAGGTTGGATGGACGAAGAGAAAATGAGCGAGTGGCTGAGAGAAGTTTATGTCAGGAGGCCGGATGGCTTTTTCCACACTTCTACGGCCTTATTGATCTACGACTCTATGCGCGCTCATCTCACTGAAACTGTCAAAAGTCAAGTGAAGAAAACCAATTCGGAGCTGGCCATCATTCCTGGAGGATTGACCAAAGAACTCCAACCGCTAGATATTGGAGTCAATAGGGCGTTCAAGGCTAAATTGCGAGCCGCATGGGAGCAATGGATGACAGAAGGTGAGCACACATTTACCAAGACAGGTAGGCAACGCCGGGCTAGTTACGCCACTGTCTGCCAATGGATCGTCGACGCCTGGGCTAAAGTATCGGTCTCTACTGTTGTCCGAGCTTTCACTAAGGCTGGAATCATTGATGAACAGCCAAGCAACAGCAATGAGACTGAATCGGATGATGACGAGAGGGATCCGAGCGTGCTTGATGCCGCTATCGCCCAACTGTTGAATTCTGACAACGAAGACGAGGAATTTGATGGATTCGTAGAAGAGGAATGATTGAAAAAGTTAGTGTACTTTTTTATGTAATATTGACAGTTATTGTTTATGATTTGAATAAAGTCTGACCTATCCGACTATTTTTGTTTCGCTTTATGCGCCTTATATATGAAAACAGATCGTTCACTGATACTGCGTCTTATGATCCGGTGCGCCGTATAGTCCGAAAAATACGGTAGAAACGGTAGTGAGACTCCAGCCTGTTTCAGCATTCAGCTCACCACCGATGGCCAATCAATTTAGCACGGTGTTAGCGGCACAGCACATAAGTACTGTACGATTGCACATCCGTGTATGAAACTGTTTGAAACAATAAAAAAATCATAACAGGCGAAACTTATTCAGTAAACTGATAAACGTCATGATCTTTTATGACCTCCGTACATGATCATTGATTGATTTGGTCTCAGTGTCTGAGCGACGCGCAAAAAACACAATGTATGTGACAGATAGTGGGCGACCTTGAAATGTGACTGGGTACGATAAAATCAAGGTCACCGGACGAAAATGAGGAGAACAGACAACAACGTTTAGGATAAACTGTGGTGTGAAATACTGAAATCGAAACAATGCCCGGTTATGCCCCAATAAAGTTTGCAAGTTGCTTGAGTTTCACAGGTGGTACAAGGATGCGCAATCGTACAGTCGTTCTGTGCTGTGCGGCTAACATAGTGCTAAATTAATTGGCCACGGGTAGTGAGCTGTATGCTGGAACACGCTGGAATCTCACTACCATCTTTATTTTCTATTTCTCATATCTGTCTAGGCTTGGGCAACCTGACAGTATCTTCGCCCACGTGCAGTCTCTGACTGTGCGGCACTTTGCCTGGATCAGGCTTGTTCTTTCATACCATACCATACAAGGAATTTCGATTCAAGTAAAACGTAACAAGACGTATCATCATTCTCAACGTACCATGACATGGTAAAAACCTCAACAAGACGGGGAAGAGTGGAACCTTAAAAGCTATTTAACAGAAACCGTGGGATGAGCTGCCTGCACCTCGAATCAAACATGCATTCAGGCCAGTATTGCTGAAAATTAGCGTGAACACGAATAAGGTCATTCTTCTTCTTCCTCTTCTAGAATATCATGTGGGCAAAAAATATTCGGGTTTTTAAGAAAACACGACCAGGTCTTTACTCACTACTTAGATCACAGACACATGACATTCAGAGTGTAAAAAGACCGGGTGATCTGTACCAACCTGGAATTTCATGAAGGTCAAGCTCAAGAGGTTAGCCTTTCCAGCACAACATTTTGGAAACAGCGCGCCAGTATAAAATAAACGCTAAACCAATTTATGATCACATTGAACAAAAAGCTGATTTGCATACATCTCTATCACACGCACACCCCACCACCGGTTTCGTGTTGTTTGCATTCATCATGTAGGGACAGTAGGATCAGCATCCGCATGAAACAGTGGAAGAATGTTAAACAAGTTGCGCTTGTATGCCACTGTTGGTTAAGGTTGGTACGATCAACCTGTTCAATCACATGAGCCCCCACTCATGTAAACTGGGTTTGAACTCATGACCATGAACAAAAAAGATCATTTGCATACATCTCTATCACACGCACACCCCACGACCGGTTTCGTGCTGTTTGCATTCATCATGTAGGGGCAGTAGGATCAGGATCCGCATGCGCTTGAAACAGTGGAAGAATGGTAAACAAGTTGCGCTTGTATGCCACTGTTGGATAAGGTTGGTACGACCAACCTGTTCAATCACATAAGTCCACACTCATGTAGACTGGGTTTGAACCCATGACCATGAACAAAAAGCTCATTTGCATGCATATCCATCACACGCACACCTCACGACCGGTTTCGCGCTGTTTGCATTCATCCTGAACCTACTGTCCCTTGATGAGTGGAAACACCACGAAACCGGTCGTGTGATGGAAATGCATCCAAATGAGCTTTTTGTTCACGACAATGGGATTAGATCCCATCTAGATGTGTTTGGGCACATGTGCTTGAACAGGTTGGTCGTACCAAACTTAACCAACATTGTTTAGAATCACATTGGCAGCACTGCTAATCAGCTGTAACAAAAATAAAGACAATGTTCAACTACCGCACCTGATTCCTTTATATTGAGACTGGGGAAGAGCAGGTGCTGCACGCAGATCACGCCGTCAGCTTGCAACTGGCACTGTCTATAGTTGTGAGCGATACAATAGCGATTGACATCAACCGAAGAATGCCAACAACAGGTACAACCAACCCGAAAAAAGCACATTTGGCGTGTGGCCTCCGAAACTGGTGCCCAATTCTAGCGATGTGCATAGTTTCGGAATTACAAGTCAGTCAGATAATGCAACACGATTCCATATCCTAAAGTCATTCTACACAAAATATTTCTCGCAGCTTTGGTTTATCACAAGCAAAATGAATACAGCCTCGGAAAAATCTAAGAATGATTCTGTTTAGGAAAAGGGTATGGGCAGGTGAATGAATGGATGAAAGCACAAACCCGATCCAGGCAAACAGCCACACAGTCATAGACGGCAGGTGGGCTAATATACTGTCAGGTTACCCAGGCCTAGACAGATATGAGAAAGAAAATAGAATAGAAATGGCAGTGAGACTCCAGCGTGTTTCAGCATGCAGCTCACAACCGGTGGCCAATCAATGTAGCACGATGTTAGCCGCACAGCACAGAAGCATTGTGCAGTCTAACGGTTACGTAACCTGAAGCTAGAATACTTTAAGGTTGTGTCACAACTGGCTAACTAGGCGATTTGAATCGGACATATCGTGAACATGCGTCTAAATCTTCAATGGACCACGGGACACAAATCAATGTATCACAAGTCAAGATGGTGAGTTGTTGACGTCAGTGGGAGGGAATAGGGCTCGAGCGCTATAATGATCACATAAATTCAAAGTTAATAGAAAGTTCGCGGTGGGAAGCAGGTTTATTAACCACGGCATCCATCGTGAGTACGAGAAACGCGTAAATCTCAAGGATATCGATTTTTACCGTTTTTTCTGCGTCAATGCAAGATCAAGTTACACATAGCGACACGAACGACGTTTGTGTTGTCAAACATTGCGAGAACAAAATGAAGAACCCCGAAAAAGGACGTGATCTTGGGTGAAATCGGGGAACTACGCAACAATAACCGGCAGTTGTAAACGCGGGTGAACATGTGATTTAACATTAAACAAATGAAATTCTCACGCTTGTCGAAATTGGATCGATCGATCGAAGCGAACCAGGACTTACCGAGACACGAAACCGTGATGGTGGCACAAACCGTTTGTAAGCGATCAATCCGAGCAGGAGAAGTAAAAGTAATGAGAGCAAACATCTGTGAGAGGGAGAAACTAAGTGACTATCAGGAATTGGTTAAAAAACTGAATACGACAAATGTCCAGCCACTGCTCGTAGGCATGGAACAGACTGAAGTTTGGGGTCGGCAAGATTAACGAGTAAAACGCCAAACTACTGAACTGAATGGAATTGGAGCCTCATACAACGGGGAGATGTTAAATCGGTCAGGCAAGGTTGAGAACAGTGCATAATCTTAATAGTTGTTAGAAGGACATCCTCTTAACGAATAAAACAAGCCAGATTACCTGGAAAAATACCAGTATGCGCTGAATCTCTAGGCTGAAAACATGCTCCAACGCGGTATAGTTCCTTGGTTTGTTAGATTGAGCAAAACGAATAAAAACTGGGACGTGGTGTTAGCTGTGGGTGAGCCGTGGTGAGTCAACAACGGCAGATGATACCAAGTTATTCAAATTATATCAAGACTGTTTGGTCATTTCAAAATCTGCGGAACATGAAAACGTCATGCGCTTGTGGACAACATCAGCCGAAGGAGGCCAGGAATGAAGGCAAACCTTAAGATGCGTTATTGAGAGCGAGATGAAAATTGCCCATTTGAATTCTCAAAGTTGACTAATTTATTTGCAATTTGAATAAGTGTGAACGTTCGACATTACCAGAACTTTTAATTCATTTAACATACAACCTAAACACAGTTGAATTGGATTCTTAACGCTATGCTTATATTATCGAATCGCGTTGGTCATATCAATGCAGAAGAGGTGTCATGTTAGTTTGTAAAGAGCCACAACTGTTTAAGCCTTAGATCAAAGCTATTAAGAAGCGCGCAACGGTGGTTTAGCTCAAACTACCATACTTATGTATATTTACCAATATCCCTACATCTAAGCGTGGATCGCTGTGTGATAGGTCACATGCAGTCAGCTAATGCAGCCAACGGGGAATATTTAGAGATGAGCAAAAACCGAGAAATCTATGTGTTGTTTAATTGCTGATCTTTAAAGGCAAACATCCAATGACATACAAACGAAACACAGTTAGGTTTTTACCGTAATACACAGAAGCTGAAATGGGAGAGAAATATTTACTATTATTGTTCCGAAAGTATAATTAACCGCGCTTTATTATTCTTAACAAATGCAGAACTACAGAGTACAAGGTTGGCACTGCTCTACGGCGAGCACGTGTCGTAGATTGGGGTTAGAACTTTTGGCACGTATTCACTGCTACATTAGGAAATCAGCTGATTAAAAACAAGCACAAATATTCTTACATAAGTCGTATTTGTTCGAAATGAGGCGAAATTGTCCGTCATCTTGCCAACTGAGGACAAGACCGAAAACCACTGGTAGCGATATATGAAGGTAGAGGAAACTAATTCATCATCTGAACCGAAATGAAGAATGAAGCTCGATGTATTAGAGCGGGTTTCAAAGTATAATATTCAAAGCTGCTCAAGTAAGACTTAAATTGAGCCAAATAAATACCGACGCCAAATCAACAAGAAAGAAGAGTTTCAGACGGTATCCTTTAGTTTGTGAAGACACTTGCTTAAGCAATACATCTGTATTGCGTAATCAACGCAGAGTTAAATTGATTTTCCACTGTTACTGATCTGAACGCGGAAATAGTCTGGAGACTCACTGCCATTCCACCTGTATTATATCTGTCTCAGCCTAGGCAACCTGACAGTATCTTAGCCCACGCGCAACCTACAAGCGTGCGGCACTTTGGGTCCAGGCTTGTGAGTTCATGCACACATAAATACATTGTTTCATCATTTAAAAGCCACTTCCGGTGAAAAACGATTTAAAGACTGTGGCAGAAAAGACTTGATGTAATGAGATCGCGTGGTTAAACCGACATACAAAGGCTCATTTGCATGCATATGACATACATTTACCACGGGCATACGTGGTAGCTCCCTCTATTACGCACTGAGCCAAGATTTCTGGTTTGCCAAGAATTGCATATTTAATACGATGAGTGTATCCTGGTATCACTTAGCTAGTGTAAGCCAAATGTAATGACAATGAAGGTTAGAGTTTACCTCCTAATCGATTGATGCAAGTAAAGATCAATCACATGTGGATGTATCTTCTGACTATCCGGTTTCGAATATGAATAATCGCTAATTTACGCCTGTCACTTGCAATAAATGCATTGAGATTAGAAAAAATGCATTTTTCCTTGAAGAACGTTGTCTTCCTATGGTGGCGCTCTTTATACGTTCATCGCCATCCGAGCGACAGGCTACACTCACTAAATGATTTAGTGGAGACAACGTCGTACAAAAATGATAAAAACAAGTCGAACGACAGTAAATGAAACCATTTTTAGATCATGATCATGTTATTTTTAGTGATTTGACGGAGAAATGCAAGCATTTTGACATACTGCATCACCACTGGGGGCGATATCGAAGCTGAAATCACAGCACGGATTGCAAGAGCACGCCATGCTTTCGCTGGGCTACGGCGTCTGTGGCGCCGACGTGATGTTGGATTACGCTTGAAGGGCAGAGTGTACCAGGCCACCGTACGAGCAGTTCTACTGTATGGCTGCGAGACGTGGACGCTGCGACAAGCCGATAGTCAACGATTATCGACGTTTGATCATCGCTGCCTGCGGAGTATAGCTCGTTTAAGCTGGCAACAGAAAGTCAAAAATGATGACGTCAGGAGGGCAGTCCTCGGTGATCGCTCTGTGCCACTCTCCGATAATATATCCATGTGCCAGCTGAGATGGCTGGGGCACGTTCTCCGTATGGATGAGCGACGCCTTCCTCGCCTAGCTCTTTTTGCTCTCGCTGGACCTGATTGGAAACGTCGCCGTGGCGGACAAAGGAATACCTGGCGGAAGACCCTCAAGCGTCTAACAGCCCCACTAGCCATCGTGGGAACATCGCGCTTACCCGGGTGGGATCCGAAGGACCGTGAAGATATGTGGCTGATAACACTCAGTGTGATGGCAAAAGAAAGGAACCCGTGGCGAGAATCCTGCCGTGCTTGTGTTCCCGTTTATCAATGACCCTCCCCCTCCCTTTTCCCAAAAAAGACAAAAAAAGATCAAAAACGGCATGTGTAAACAGACAGACAAAAAAATCCCCCCTCTTTTTTCTTTTTTTCTTTCATCATGTACCTTCTTCATGGTATACTTGTTAGCAAATCGTCTGTAAAGACTTGTGTGATAATAAATAAATAAAAATTTTGACATACAAGAGAACCAGGAAAAACCAATGCCAAAAATTAAAACAAACCCGAAGCTGATCCACAAAATTTTCGCTTGAGAAGAGCACAGCTTTGAGTGTCGGATAAAAAATAAATCAACTGATTGAAGTGAGGTCACAGCCTTGGAAAAATTCTATCGAAAGCGACAGTCTCACTGTATTGAGAGACAAATTACCATCGTTCCACATTGAAGCATAATCAGTGTCGAATGGGGGTTTGTAGGTGATTTATCGGACAGTTCTAAAAAAGGATAGTCTGCCGGGGTTGGGAAAAGAGATTATTTGAATGACAAATGAACCTGAGCTGAACGAGTCCAAATTAGCAATGTAAGCTCGATTTGTGAGTTCACTTGACTCAAATTTTATTACAGCCAGTGTAGGAGGTTCAGAAATCGGCGGGTTGTTAGCTTCTAAAATGCCGCATATACTGAAGTAATAAGTGCCAATCAACGGGAGATCAACCGTAAACCTAGAATGATCAGGTTATAAAAAATAGCACAATTACAGTTGACCAACTAGAGGTTTGAGAAAGTGGGAGATATTGCAATGGCTTACAGCCTTCACGGGTGGATCCAGTGAATAAGCAGAATGGAGCATAAACCAAAACATCCAAAATGGAAATATGATTAATCCTCTGGGCGACATCGTCAGCAAGCTGGAATACATCAAAATCATGCATTATAAAGATATTGGAAAAGGACATTTTAGGGTAAGCAACAATGTTTTGAGGCTCGCTTCGAACGGCGTAGACAGCACGCAAACCCAGGGCGTCCACGTTCTCCTTTACAATTGACAACCAGGTCTTCACTTGACCGTCTTGTCGCCAAAGCCAAGTACGAGCGAGTTTAGGGTCGAAGACGAGTTTCGTGAGCGCTGAGTCTGTCTTTCGGAGGAGGGAGCAATACCCTTTAACTTCACTTCATCTTTCGCCCGACTATTGGGCAGCATACTGGAACTGAGGTATTTGAAGACTGAAACATACTCGATCGGACAGCTCTGGATGTATAATTGCTGGACGACTGGTGTAACGGTATAAGAAAACAAGTCAACCGAGGTGGGTTTCGCCCCGGGATGGGATGTGTTGACCAAATATTCAACGTACGCAGGATTTTGGAGCTTCGTGCACGGTATCAACAGCAAATGATAGCATGTTTTATCTATTTCCGCGCCGCCTTTGACTCTGTAGACCGTGGTTAGGGGATATTATGCTATCGTATGGGGTCCCCTTGACGCTCGTTAGCCTAATTAGAGCCTATTACAACTCTACGAGGGCTCTGGTTCGGGTCTACGGTGAAGAGTCTTGCGAATTTAGCTTGCATACAGGAGTCAAGCAAGGCTGTCCGTTATCCACGGTTCTGTTCAACTACATTATCGACTGGATCATGAACAAAGCATTAACAGATTATTAAGGGGTCTACGATCAACGTATTTCTGGATCAAGAGATCTCGATGATACGGAATTTAATGTAGTGGTTTGTTTGGCGAAAATGTTGAAATGCTGCAAAGGCTTTTAGACCGCATTGGTTGCTCTACTGCAAAAATTGGCCTCAAAATGCCCCACACGCGAAGCCAAATGTAAAGGTTGTTGGAAAAAAGGTTATTTCCAAAAGGTTTGCCTGTAGCCAAATATAAAGTGTGATTGAAATCAGTCTTCAAATTCTGTCATGCCAACACATCTGTGCTTTGCTG
>JACCGJ010011056.1:0-14342 GCA_013407085.1 Atriophallophorus winterbourni | reverse complement strand
AACTCGGCAAGTTTCTTTGTTCTCTCTATCGCATATATTGTTTCATACGTTTATTTGCCAATTATGGTGCTCTCTAAATACTTGAAAACATCACGAAACACACAACGTGTCACTGCACGATCGAATAAATGTTCAGTCGTACTAGACTCTAATATGTCGACTCTACTCTCTAAATTACACAATTTGGAGACTAATTTTGAAACCATGGTTGATAAAGTGTACAGTATATCGCGCCTTTTCAAGGTACTAGAACCATTGGCAATTCTTCTTGACCCCAACTATAATCTTGACTATGATCTGCTTCAGCGCACGGGACGCTTCGTTGAATCTCTAACCTCGGAAATAGAGCAACGGAGAATCAGAGCTAAGAACATAATCCTTTTGAATATAGACGATAAATACCCGTTGGATGAACACAAACGGTCAATCCTCTCTTATTACGGCCTTCCGGCTGACTCAGCTACACTCATTAGGCTTCGTAAATCGTCAATTGCTAGACGCACCCCAATCCTTATCAAATTTATTAACGAAGAATATGCTTCTCACATCCTAAAAAACAAGCATGTTCTAGCTTCACTTCCTCGATTCTCGAATGTGTTGCTTAAACGTGACAACACACCCCTACAACGTAAGTTCACCCGCAAAATTCCCAAGCCCGCGACGGAAAGCACCCAATCCCCATCTTGTAGCAACAAGACTTCTAACCCCACTGACATAAGTGTCCTGACTGAAAATGTATCTATCAGCTTAGACGTCGGATCACCTGCTACTCCCCAGGTAATCGTTGATCCACAAACTGTCCCTCGCCCAATTATTAAGGATAACAAAAAAGCTAAGCTTCCAACATTTAGAGCAATAGCTCCTCTCCTCAACCAAGCGCCAATTATTAGGCCTTATACGAATGGCTCTTTCAAAAAGAGTAATTCTAGTTATTCAAGAAAAAAATTTCACCAATTACCTATACACGCTCCCACCTTTAATTATTATGGTCCTTCACCGTACGGTCGTCTTAATTCTGCATCGTGGTCCTACCCTCACTCTATACAGCATGGTGAAAATCCACAAAACCTTAGACTAAATAGGAACTTTAACTTTCCTTATATTTATCCCAAACCTCAAACTTTTAAGCCACCACAAACAAACGCCCATAGAATTTCCACTTGGCCACACCTTGCTCCACAAATATATCCATCATACGCTCCCACCCAGTTTTACCCAGACCATTTCCAACCTTCAAATTTTCCCCTTGTGTTTCCACCCATCTACACGATGTAGTGCAATCTAGTTTCAAATCTCCGGCCCCTATCATCAATACACCTCTTTCTACTTCCCCTATCCGCATCCTTCTATTTAACGAGAGATCCATTACTTCTAAAATGTCTGATCTTCAATTTTTCCTATCTACTAACCCGACTGATGTAGTCTTAATCACTGAAACTTGGACGACTGATGAAGATGCAGACGCACTCCTTTTCCTCCCAAATTATAATATTTTTCGTAAAAATCGTTGCTCCACTCGTGGTGGTGGTTGCATCATATATATTACTAAGGATATCCCGGCCAAACTTTATTCTTCTTCTACACTGGATGATATTGGTGATTCGGTATGGATCGATGTACCTTCACTGGACGCCCTTTTCGGTTGTGTTTACAACCCACCTCCTCCACCTTCACATAATCTTGATGAGATAAAAAATGCTTTTATTGAAGTTTCTCTGACCCCTCATAAAAATAAACTTATAGCTGGTGATTTTAACATGCCTTATACATGCTGGAATTCCCCCCATCTATCTAGAAAATTTTCCTCTTTTTCCGAAGCAATCAGCTTACTAGGTTTCACTCAAGCAGTAGATAAACCTACAAGGCAATCAAGCCTTCTAGACCTTATTTTCACATTGGGTCCTAATCCTAGTAATGTGCAAGTCATACCGCCCCTTGTTGGTTGTGATCATAAAATGGTTATGTGCCAACTTCATCTTCATGAAACTCGGACATCCATCAGCACAGATAATGATTGTCTTTATATTGATCGGATAAAGTTTTCGACTCTAATAAGAAACTCTGATTGGACTGACTTCTTTATATCTCCAGATTTTAATCTTATCTCTTCCATATTTCATAAAAATCTCTCTAGATGTCTTGTAACTGCATCACTTCATCGAAAGACTAAACCTATTAAACTTGATAAAATAAAACTTCTTGAAAAAAAAGATAGCCCGTCTTTCTGCTTTTGTCAACCACACACCAGACTTTTATTCATTTTTACGTCTCAAGGAACTTCTTAGCTCTTTTACAACAATAAAATTACAATTCATCGAGAATCAAGAAAGAATGGCCCTGAACAGTGCTTCGAAGACCAAGTCTTTGAACAGTCTGACGAGATCTCGATATAATCTAAGTAAACATGAAATTTCTACACTTGTGTTCAACGATGATGGTAAGGAATCATCAACATCAGATTCTTTAGCAATAAGTAAGCTTTTTCTGAACTATTTTAGTCAGTCATTCAATACCAGCGTATACCCTGTACTCCCAAAACAAAATATTAATTCAATGTGTATGGATTCCATCTCCTTTAGTTTACAAGAAGTTAGCTCAATGTGTCGGCGAAGCAAAGCTTCTTACAAGCCTGATATTGTGGGCTTTGTTCCAGCAATCTTGCAACTGAATACGGATGATATACCATTAATTTTATTAAACCTGTTTAATCTTTCTATTAAATCTGGTATTTTTCCTCTCGAATGGAAACATTCTGTCATTGTACCTCGGCTTAAAACAGGGAATTTGCACATCGTCACTAATTATCGCCTAATTAATCACACACCTTTTCTCTCTAGGCTATTCGAAAAGTTGATCAGGAACGCATTAATAGCTTACTTGGGCCCAAACGCTTTCTCTCCATTCCAACATGGTTTTTTAAATCAAAAGTCCTGCATTACCTGTCAGCTGGAATATTTGGACCATATAACGGCCTCCATAGATCATGGATTAGCTGTACTGACAGTTTTCTTAGACATTGCCAAAGCATTTGATAAGGTTCCTCATTCTCTTCTTCTTCGGAAATTATCATCACTTGGGATTTCCGGATCCCTATTTAATTGGTTCTGCTCATATCTTTTTGATCGCACCTTCTCCGTTTCCGTTAATGGCATATCCTCTGAAACACAACCTATACCAAGTGGAGTCATTCAGGGTAGCGTACTAGGTCCCCTCCTTTTTCTTATATATATTAATGATGTTCAGGATTTCGTAAAAAACTCGAAGCTTTTTATCTTTGCGGATGATATTAAACTTGTTTTAGCTTTTCCAGCCATAGAGGTATCACAGGCTATAGACTATCTCAACGACGATCTTTCAACCCTTTCAAGTTGGGGCTCACAATGGGGTTTAGAATTCTCAGCTCTGAAGACGCAATTCATGGGTATACGCTGCTCAATACCCCCCGGTAGTATTATTCTCAACAATACACCACTCGCACCTTCTAACGAAATCAAAGACTCAGGATTTAGATATTCTTCATCTCTCAATTTCAACGAACAAGTAAGATTTCTCATAGCAAGAGCTAGACATAATTTTGGTTTGATAAATCCAAAATTCCTCCTCCGTGAAAGTAGACTAAATCTATATAGAATGAAAGTATTACCGCTTCTTGACTACTGTAATATAGCCTACTCTCACATCGCTAGGCGTGACTGTATTCTCTTAGAAAGACTCCAACGTAGAATTAGCAAAATCATGTTAGGCTACTCTAATCCTTCATCTTATAAAGTGAGATGCAATCTACTAGACATTGACCCGCTATGGTAAAGCAGAATTCGCCCTAACATTTTTCTTTTCTTCCGAATCATCACAGAGCACCAAGTTAAGCTTATATCTACCATGCGCTTCCAAGATTGCAATCGTTCTGTACGACGTAACCGAACGAGGCTATTACATATTCCCCTTACTCGCACTAAAGTTTGACAAAACTTCTTTTTAATTAGATATGCGCATCTTTGGAATTCTCTTCCACTTCATTTCCGCATGTGCACATCTGCAGGTAAATTTAAAACACTTGTAGATTCTCTTACTGCTCCATCGCTATGCGAAATTCTCAAAATAAACACTTCTATAGACAACATATTTTGCCACGGTATTCCTGGTTATTGAACCAGTTGTACGTATTTTGTACACTAGCACACGTATAGAACTGTTCACAATGTCCGAAATACATGGTATTATTAAGTGTCATGTTACTTAGTGTCTATGTATGTTTCATCAATCTCTACTCTTCCCTCATATCTGTCTAGGCCTGGGCAACCTGACACTATCTTAGCCCATGTGCAGTCTCTGACTGTGCGGCACTTTGCCTGGATCGGGCTTGTGCTTTCATACATACATCAAAACCTGGGACTAGTATTATATGTAACCTTACTTTTTGTATCTCTTTAGTCAGGTTACTTAGGGTCTATGTAAGTTACATCTATTTCTATTCCCCATTTCATATCTGTCTAGGCCTGGGCAACCTGACAGTATCTTAGTCAGGTTACTTAGGGCCTATGTATGTTACATCTATTTCTATTCCCCATCTCATATCTGTCTAGGCCTGGGCAACCTGACAGTATCTTAGCCCATGTGCAGTTATCCTTATCGTTTCAATTCAGGTTTCTATCGTGAACAAATGTCTCTAAAAAATAGAAACATCTAAAAAAATTATTTTTCTGATTAGCTATTTATAACGCTGCTGTAGTGTCAGGTTACATAGGGTCTATGCATGTCTCGTCATAGGTTGGGACTTGCATCACATTTTTCTATTTGCCACATTGCCTTCCATGACATTTTCTATACACCATTATGTATATATCTTATGAATGTCACATTTTTATCCTAACTTGCAAAACAATGAAATCTACCAAAAAAATAAAAAAGTAAAAAAAAACTGAAAAACATTATGTTTTTAATGTACATTCTTATTTTTTAAATGATGAACTATTTTACTTTGATGACCTCTCACCAAGATGGTGAAGAGAATAACTTTCATTATATTCAAGTGTCTTCGAATACCAAACCATCAGTGAAACTGGCTCGAAATCTATCCGCCCGAGATTTGTTTCATTTGCGATTCACTCTCCTGCAGATAACGAAAACCCGGCTGGTGAACACATTTTGGCTCGAATCGTCGACAATTCTTCAAGAGTATTGGAGTACACAGCGTCCCATGCTTTTAACCACACCCTCTTTCATCCCCTAGAATTTCTTAGATTTTCTTATTCTGATGGATTTATGTTCACTTTTCCATCCTCTCAACCAATCTCTCCGTAAAAAAACATAAATTGATACATATATAATTTATTTATCAATTTTTCATGACAATTTATTACAATTAACTTCACATTTTCCATAATTACCTTCCATTTATGTTCTCCATGTTTTCCCATCCTTGCAATTCGTAAATTCTGACAAAATTTAAATGAAATCTTATTGTTATTAGACATGAAGATTTTTTTTCTTACTTTCTGTATATTCGTTTCCATTATTGAACGGAGAAAAATGTTTAAAAATCCCGCTCACTTCGGTCATTTGCACCGCTATATTTTTTTCTTTTGCTGTTCCAATTTTGATAAACTGATCATGTATTACATGCCTTGGATATCCAAGAATATATATTATTATTATCTTATTATTATTATTATTATTATTATTATTATTATTATTATTATTATTATTATTACTATTATTATTGTTATTATTATTCATTGTCCTTATACGAATATCCTGTGGTGTTGTACAGCTATGAGCTTTTTTATACCTTAAATTCTTGAATCTTGAATCTTGCTGTGTATGAACGGCTACCGCCTTCATAAATATGAGTTATCATCCCTGCTTTCAATTGGGTTAATCAGTTACGGCGACTACTGTTCCTGGCCTACCAAACCCGAGTCGCCTATTCTTTGTTACAGACAAATCGAGTGGTCTGCGTTTTCTAGTAAATACTGGCGCTGAAATTAGCGTCATACCTCCAACATCCAGCATCTCCAAACCGTCGTCCTACACTATTCAAGCGGCAAATGGCACTCGTATTACCACTTTCGGCCAACGCCTGCTGACCCTCAACTTGAGACTAAGACGCAGTTTTCCCTGGGTGTTGCTCATCGCAGAGGTTAATTGCCCAATAATCGGCATCGACTTTCTGTCTCACTTTGGTCTAACAGTCGAAGTAAAACAGCGGAGATTAGTAGATACGACAACCTCTTCACAGGTGTCAGGTATCATTACTAAAGATATTTCCTCCGGCATCAAAGCTGTCACTCCAGAAACTTCGACTTTTTGTGCTATCCTGCATGAATTCCCATACGTCATGCAGCCTCCAAGACCGACAGACAAAGTGACACACTCCAAGAAACATCACATTGTCACTAGCGGACCACCAGTCTCCTTCAGTCCTAGGCGACTTGACCCGTCCAAACTCAAGATTGCAAGAGCCGAATTTGAGCACATGCTAGAGCTTAGGATCATCCGTCCCTCTTCCAGCTCCTGATCGTCACCACTTCATATGGTTCCCAAAAAGACCTCAGATGACTGGAGGCCATGCGGCGACTATCGTGCTCACAGCAATCGAACTGTCCCAGACAGATATCCGGTGCCACACATTCACGATTTTTCTTTGAATCTTTGTGCCACAACTATCCTTACTAAGCTTGATCTCGTCCGTGCTTATTATCACATCCCAGTAGCCGAGAAAGACATACCCAAAACGGCAGTCACAACTCCTTTCGGCTTATACGAATTCACTCGGATGCCCTTTGGCCTGAGAAACGCTGCACAAACCTTCCAACGTTTCATCGACGAAGTCTTGCGAGGCTTGCCGTTTGCCTACGCATACATCGACGACGTCTTGATTGCCAGCAACTCTCCAGAAGAGCATGTCGAGCACATCCGTCTCGTTTTAGAGCGTTTCGTTAACTACGGGATAAAGATCAACCCAAGTAAATGCATTTTCGGCACATATTCACTAGATTTCCTCGGTCATCGCCTTACTCGATCTGGTATCACACCTCTTCCCGAGAAATGCCAGGCGATTTCCGACTTTCCTGTCCCAACAACGTTAACCCAGTTGAGCCGCTTTATCGGCATGATCAACTTTTACTGTCACTTCATTTCAAACTGCGAAAAGATCATCGCACCGCTGACCGATTTGCTCGACTCCAAATCAAAATCTCTTTAGCTTTCGCCTGAGGCACTTGAAGCTTTTGTCGCATCCAAAAAAGCTATTTGCAGTGCCACCGAACTTTCTTTCATTGATCCCGAACCGACCTTTCATTTATCATTGACTACCGATGCCTCCAATTCGGCTGTGGGAGCTGTTTTACAACAACACCACAAGAACGCTGTCCGTCCACTGGCATTTTTCTCGCAAAAGCTTAATCCGGCACAAACTCGCTACAGCACATTTGGCCGTGAATTACTTGCGATATATTTGGCCATACGGCATTTCCGTCATTTACTGGAAGGTCGTGACTTCATTATCTTTACGGATCACAAACCATTGACTTTTGCTATGCAGTCTAAACTTGATCGTTATTCGCCACGCGAGATTCGACACTTAGATTACATCTCTCAGTTCTCTACCGATATTCGTTACGTCAAAGGAGATGCTAACTTGGTCGCCGATGCTTTATCAAGACCTGACATTTCTGTTTTGTCTGCAGGCACACCATTTGATCTTTCACTTTTGGCTAAGCATCAAGCTGAGATTGATAAAACCGAACTCGCGAAGTGTCGATCCCTGGATTTGCAGCAAATTCAGTTACCAAACGCCGATGCCTCGTTGGTGTGCGATATCTCGACAGGGAAACCTAGACCTCTTGTCCCTCTTTCTCTGCGACGTGCCATTTTCGATCATTTTCATTCGATGTCTCATCCTGGAAAGCGCGCCACCGTGAGGCTAATCGCAGATCGTTTTGTTTGGCCGTCCATGAATAAGGATATACGAAATTGGGTCCAGCATTGCATTCCTTGTCAAAAGAACAAGATATCTCGACATACCTTCACACCTTACGTTCAATTTAGGCATCCCAACTGTCGATTCTCTCATGTGCATCTTGATCTCGTCGGTCCTATGCCATCATCGAACGGATACTCATTCATCCTAACGGCGATTGATCGTTTTACTTGATGGCCGATTGCTGTTCCGATCAAAGACACATGTTCAGAGACTGTAGCACGCGCCTTCGTCGAACATTGGATTGCCAATTTTGGCACACCATCTGTCATCATAACCGACCGTGGCGCTCAATTTCAATCGACTTTGTTCCAAAATTTAACGCGACTTTTTGGCTGTAAGCACATATGAACCACCGCCTACTACCCTAACTCGAACGGATTGGTTGAACGCTTCCATCGGCAGCTTAAAGCCTCTTTAGCTTGCCAGCCTGATCCTAATAAATGGACTGAGAATTTGCCACTTGTTCTTCTTGGAATACGTTCCGCTGTCAAAGAAGACATGCAGTGCTCAGCCGCAGAGTTAGTTTTTGGTACCACCTTGTGTCTTCCCGGTGAACTCGTTGTGCCCTGCCAGTCACTACCTCCGGCGTCAGATTACATTTCTCGCTTGCGATCGTTCATGTCCAAGTTAGACTTTACGCCTCCTCGTCAGCGCATTATCCACCAACAGAAATCACCTCATCTTGATACGTGTGATTTTGTTTTTGTGCGACGTGACTCTGTTTGTAAACCTCTTCAGCCATCCTATCATGGACCTCACAGAGTTATCGAGCGTAAACCCAAGTTCTTCGTTTTGGATATGAATGGTCGACGTGACACAGTTTCTATTGACCGCTTAAAACCCGCTTTTGTCGAGCTTAAGCCGCAATCTCCACCAAGCATCATTACGCCTCACGCACAACCCCCCGATAATCCTCATGCACCAACCTCCACCCATGTTCATCCCAATTCCCCGATATACCTTCACTGGACGCCCTTTTCGGTTGTGTTTACAACCCACCTCCTCCACCTTCACATAATCTTGATAAGATAAAAAATGCTTTTATTGAAGTTTCTCTGACCCCTCATAAAAATAATCTTATAGCTAGTGATTTTAACATGCTTTATACATGCTGGAATTCCCCTCATCTATCTAGAAAATTCTCCTCTTTTTCCGAAGCAATCAGCTTACTAGGTTACACTCAAGCAGTAGATAAACCTATAAGACAATCAAGCCTTTTAGACCTTATTTTAACATTGGGTCCTAATGCTAGTAATGTGCAAGTCATGACGCCCCTTCTTGGTTGTGATCATAAAATGGTTACGTGCCAACTTCATCATTATGAAACTCGGACATCCATCAGCACAGATAATGATTGTCTTCATATTGATCGGATGAAGTTTTCGACTCTAATTAGAAACTCGGATTAGAATGTCTTCTTTATATCTCCAGATTTTAATCTTATCTCCTCCATATTTCATAAAAATTTCTCTAGATGTCTTGTAACTGCATCAACTCATCGAAAGACTAAACCTATTAAACTTGATAAAATAAAACTTCCTGAATAAAAGATAGCCCGTCTTTCTGCTTTTGAAAACCACACACCAGACTTTATTCATTTTTACGTCTCAAGGAAATTCTTAGCTCTTTTACAACAATCAAATTACAATTCATCGAGAATAAAGAAATAATCGCCCTGAACAGTGCTTCGAAGACCAAGTCTTTTAACAGTCTAACGAGATCTCGATATAATCTAAGTAAACATGAAATTTCTACACTCGTGTTCAACGATGATGATAGGGAATCATCAACATCAGACTCCTCAGCAATAAGTAAGCTTTTTCTGAACTATTTTAGTCAGTCATTCAATACCAGCGTATACTCTGTACTCCCATATCAAAATATTAATTCAATGTGTATGGATTCCATCCCATTTAGTTTACAAGCAGTTAGCGCAATGTGTCGGCGAAGCAAAGCTTATTACAAGCCTGATATTGTGGGCTTTGTTCCAGCAATCTTGCAACTAAATACGGATGATATACCTTTAATTTTATTAAACATGTTTAATCTTTCTATTAAATCTGGTATTTTCCTTCTTGAATGGAAACATTCTGTCATTGTACTTCGGCTCAAAACAGGGAATTCGCACACCGTCACTAATTATCGCCCAATTAATCACACACATTTTCTCTCTAGGCTATTCGAAAAGTTGATCAAGAAGGCATTAATAGCTTACTTGGGCCCAAACGCTTTCTCTCCCTTCCAGCATGGCTTTTTAAACCAGAAGTTCTGCATTACCTGTCAGCTGGAATATTTGGATTATATAACGGCCTCCATAGGTCATGGATTAGCTGTACTGACAGTTTTCTTAGACATTACCAAAGCATTTGATCAGGTTCCTCATTCTCTTCTTCGAAAATTATCATCACTTGGTATTTCCGGATCCCTATTTAATTGGTTCTGTTCATATCTTTCTGATCGTACCTTCTCCGTTTCCGTTAATGGCATATCCTCTGAAACACAACCTATACCAAGTGGAGTCATTCAGGGTAGCGTACTAGGTCCCCTCCTTTTTCTTATATATATTAATGACGTGCAAGATTTCGTAAAAAACTCAAAGCTTTTCATCTTTGCGGATGATATTAAACTTGTTTTAGCTTTTCCAGCCATAGAGATATCACGGGTTATAGACTCTCTCAACGACGACCTTTCAACCCTTACAAGTTACGGCTCACACTGGGGTTTAGAATTCTCAGCTGTGAAGAAGCAATTCATGGGCATACGCTGCTCAATACCCCCCGGTAGTATTATTCTCAACAATGCACCACTCGCACCTTGTAACGAAATTAAAGACTCAGGATTTAGATATTTTTCATCTCTCAATTTCAACGAACAAGTAAGAGATTCTCATAGCAAGTGCTAGACAGAATTTTGGTTGATAAATCAAAAATTCCTCTTCGTGAAAGTAGACTAAGTCTTTAAATAAATTACCGCTTCTTGACTACTGTAATATAACCTATCTCCACTTTTAATAATAATATATTCTTGGTAAACCAAGGCATGCAAAACATGATCAGGTTATCAATGTGTACAACATAAATAAATTGTAAAGTGACCTTATCAAGCGGAATTTTTGAACATTTTTCCGTTTAATAAAGGATGGTAAATTTACAAGGGTAAGAAAGTTAAATTTTTTCGCGCAATGTCACACAGTAATAAAGTTTCATCTAGATTGCATCAAAATAAACAAATGAAGAGGATGCGGTTCATTTTGGAGCAGAGATTGAAAAAAAGAAAAAAAAAGAAAAAGTTATGAAGGAACGGTTGCTGGAGATATTAATGTCATGGTTAAAATAATTTCGAAAAAAAAAGAAAGTTCCTTTATATATATATATATATATTTATATAGATATATTTATATATATTATATATATTATATAGTGACTTCATCGGAATGCTAGTGGGGTGATTGGCAACGTTATCCCTACAACCTGCACAACTTTTTGATTGGTTGAATTGCTTCGGCCACAACGCCTGTCAGCCTTCATACAGATTATTTTGATTGGTTGAATTCTGATTGGTTGCTTTAGCTCCAATAAATAGCTCTGCAAGGGGTCCGCCGTCACTTTTAATTATGAGCTCTAACGATATTACTCAGCTTTTTCAGGGAACCATTGGCAACCGCGCGATTGGAAGTCTCGTGGAATTGAACCACCTGCTGACCGATTTCGCTCGATTGCCGGTATTGATGGAAACGATGCCAGGATATTAGACGTTCACGATGGCCGGATCAACGATCGAGGACGGGCAGCTTCTTTCCATCCACCTCTCGACTACCTCCAGTAGATCTGGATGAGTTTTTATGCCACTATCAAGTATGTGGTCAGTGTGATTCCAGTGAACCACCTGAGTTTGCAGGGAAAACGATAGAATGGGAGCAATGCCCTTATTGCAACCAGTGGTATCATCTCTACTGTTTAATCACCCCGCCATTTGAAACAGATAAGTGGTGCTTTTATTGTATGCAAAAGTTTGATTAATTGCTCCATTGCTGATATTGGTGCCACGGCGATATTTGGTGAGTGCTATCATTCGCTTATCACTGACCCACTGTTTTTTAACTATTTTTCTGCTTTGCAGGATCAATAAACCGTGATCACTATCCACGTGTAAGTTCAAAATATTTTTTCGTTATCATGATGACGTGTTTGGTTTTGTACCAGTCAATGGGCTGGCATTATAACCACGAAAATGTGATCCAATCTATTCAAACCGCTGATGCAAACCCGCATTTTATTCGGAGTGAAAAGGTTGGGTCATAGTGTGTCGGGCTATAGTGTTCACCAGTTAACATCACCAACACGCTCGCTTAAACGCGGGAACTGTGAAACTGGTAGCCACTTAATTAAACTTTTTATCTTATTCTTTCCGCCATCGCAATCCCCAACGAATCAATCGAGAGGAGAACCGATAAAGGTGAAAATTATCAATCGCAACTATCCATGCAACAGTGAAACCACTCAGTGATAACGTGAGTATTTTCTTTAGTGTTATTTCGTAACACTCACGAAAGATAACCCGATCTGTTTTACAGGTATTCACATTTCGGGTCACTGGCTACATCGGAATATCAATTTGAAAGTAAAACAAAACTGGGAAAACTGATAAATTTTGTTGATTAAATCTCTAAATATATGTTTCCTTTTATCAAACAGTCTTTTTATAACTGTTATTCAATAGGATTTTGTTATGTGACAGGATAAATAAGCTTTGAAGGTGGGTACATAGTTGAAATTCGGTTACCATGCTTTGTGAGAAAGAGAGCAATGCTAGACGTTTGCCCAATATAAACATCCGAGTTTTATCTTTAAGATTTTGTTGGTCGATTAAGTACCCTAACAATCGAGGAGGATGAGATGATGGTCAGCTTTGACGTAAGCTCCTTGTTCCCAAACGTGGGCAATACAAGCACTTCAGAATTAGCAATGAAGTCACTCAATTCCGATATGACCTTGAAGGATCGTACAAGTTTGAGTGTACAACAAAGCATCAACGGTGTAGCAATTTGTGTACATAGGAACCAATTCTTTGTTTAATAGACAGCTATACAAGCCAAACGATGGTTTAGCGTACCACTTATCAACTGAAATAAGGCTCGCTGAATGTCATGTTACCGTCTCCACCTGCTGACACCAAACAGACGGAAACAAGCTTTACAGTCTATCCAGTACAATCAACATTTATCCGGATTCAATTTCACGATAAGATTCGTTCATTTAAAATGATTTATCTAGAGTTATAATATAACACATTCCGAAAATACGCCATATGCGTCTCAGTGGTCGTACAACGTTATCCACTTTCAAGAAAATAGTTTACTTTCCCTACAAGATTCATATGCGTTGATTTGTTGTTGCTCCTACGTTTGATCTTAAATGATCTTAAATAAAAGTACAGACTACGGTATACTACCAGCCGAGAGGCTAAGCTTGTTGCAAAACATTGAGGTCAACATGGGAATGTTCCGGCTCGGTTTGAAAACCCGGTGGACGGTAAGGCTAAACGTGTTGCCAACCCTTGAGGTCAACATGGGAATGTTCCGGCTCGGTTTGAAAACCCGGTGGACGGTAAGGCTAAACGTGTTGCCAAACCTTGAGGTCAACATGGGAGGGGTGCGAAGCAAACACACTGGCCGACAGAAAGTTGTTATTCTGAATGTAACCTGATCTAAACTGACCGTCAACTTGATACGTTGAGGTCAACATGGAAATGTTCCGTAGTGGACAAAATGGTCGAGAAAACTTGAATTTGTTTTTCGGAATGAAACTTGCTCTAAGCAGACCGTAAAAAACAAACATAAAATGAATATTAAAGAAATCTATCTTTCGATAGATATGGGCAATACAAGCGCTTTAGAATTAGCGAGTAAGTCACTGAACTCTGATATGACCTTGAAGGATCGTAGATAGATAGATAGATAGATAGATAGATAGATAGATAGATAGATAGATAGATAGATAGATAGATAGATGATAGATAGATAGCTAGATAGATAGATAGATAGATAGATAGATAGATAGATAGATAGATAGATAGATAGATAGATAGATAGATGATAGATAGATAGCTAGATAGATAGATAGATAGATAGATAGATAGATAGATAGATAGATAGATAGATAGATAGATAGATAGATAGATAGATAGATAGATAGATAGATAGATAGATAGATAGATAGATAGATGAATGGATAGTTAAATAGATAGAGAGATAGAGAGATAGATAGATAGATATATAGATAGATAGATAGATAGATAGATAGATAGATAGATAGAGAGATAGATAGATAGATAGAATAATAGATAGATAGATAGATAG
>JACCGJ010011055.1:0-18327 GCA_013407085.1 Atriophallophorus winterbourni | reverse complement strand
CCGAGTAGCAATTTCCACGTTCGGACCGAGTGACTAGTGCGAAACCAGAGCTTTTGCAAGAATGCTGTGTTAGGGGAGAAACAATAGGCACGCGAACTGATGGTATGTTTTTTGACAGGAAAATGTTGAGTGCGAAACCAATTCAGGGAATGTGCTAATCCGTGACCTGCTGATTGCCGACGATACAGTCGTTATTGCTCACTCCAAAGAGCACTTTTAATCGATAATGAACTGTTTCCTTCGGCAAGCAATTACGTTTGGCTAACAATCAGAATGGGCAAGACCAAAGACTTTAGTCAATAAATTTTATCGCCACCAAATATCACTGTTGGGAACAGTCAGATTGAAGCAGTACATCCCTTCCCATAACTTGGTTCAACTGTTGCAGATAACCTCTTGCTGGAAAAAAAGAGATTGCTGAGCTGATTGTCAGATAATCTGTTATTTTGTCCCGATTGAACTCTCGAGTTTGGGGTAACTGCGAGTTGACTGTAGAGGAAAAGATGATTGTATTAAATGCCTTAGTGTACGGCAGTAAAACCTAGTTCACCCACACAGGACACGAATGGAAGCTCAATGCTTTCAATCTAGTCGCATACGTCGTATAATAAACATATTGTGGATGGGCAGTTGACTGATGCTGAAGTGTTTTAAAAAGCTACAGATCATGTTCACCATACTACGACAGCGGCGCCTGCGGTGGCTTGACCATATCTACAGAATAGAAAATGGTCTTATTTCGAAAGATCTACTCTATGGCGAGTTGCTATTAGGAAGTCGACCAGTAAGCAGACCGCGGTAGAAAGATGTTTTCAAAAGGTATATGAAAGCTTTTGGCAATGACCCCGCTAATTAAGGAAACATTGCTCTTCGCCGCTCATATTGGTGGCATTGAGTAAAGCCTCATCGGCATGCTGGGGAGGAGACTATACAGCTTTCGACCGCTACAAGCACATCGCGCCGCCGGCGTGCAAGTGAACCCAGATACCGATATCTGCCTACTGTTGCAATCCCTGCAAGAGGTATTGTTCCTCCCGAATCGGAATGTTCATTAATTCGAGAGTTGGTGAACATGTAAATTCATGCAAGTGTGATGTCTATCCAGGGTTGACATCGACCGAAGTAGGCCAAGAACAATATAATGTAACCGTTAACCTTATAAACCAGCAAAATATTAATATATAAATATCATTTGAAATTAAATATGAATTGCCTCTATTAGTTAAATATTTACAACAGAATAATGATAGAAACAAATTTGAAGATACTTAAATAAGTGGTGAAGGTTAAAGGAAATCGATATATGTGTATTCAATCACTCACATTTTTGTCGGTTATTTGTAAATTTTCATCGTGTTCGGAAAGCTTTTCACCGTTTTTGAGCCAGGTAACGTTGCCTGCATGTGCTTCATCGATGTGACAATAAATCGATGCCTTATACTCCATAAGAACTTCAGTATTCGACGGAATTGTAAGAATAGCTGGCTTGCCTGCATTACGGCAAAACAATATTTAAGCAAATTGCTAATTTATTTTAAAACAAAAATAACTCCCAATTGCAATAAACATTCGGTATTGATATCTATCTGGTTAAAAATCGAACACAAACAACAGGTCTGAAAATATCCGATCACCGTTATTCCATTAAATTAATCATGGTTTTTGTGCAGTCAATATGGAATGATATTTGCAGAAATACGTTTACTAATTGCTCTGTATTCTTTTAGATAATAACTGCCCGTCTTTAAAGTAACGTAATATTATTGTCTGTTATATTTTAAGTCACAATTTGAAATACCGAAAGAGCAGTATGTTACATTTACCACCGATTAAGCGAGTTCTATTCACCACTGAGAAGGATTCAAATAGAATTCTAGTCTTGATTTAGATTGTTTCATTATTTAAAGATTGTGATTGGCGTTTCAACTTAAACATGTAATTAGGCAAGGTATTAAAAAACTTAACGCTGATCTGGTGAACTTGTTTGGTTGATACCGTTGTTCATAGATTGTTCAAATCGCACAGCAAGATTTGTTTAACACATAAAATTGAAATTTATCCTTGGCTTGTCAGACAAATGGACGAAGTAAAAAGTAGTCTGGTATAACTTTAGCTCTGAAAAAAACCAGTATCGCAGATTGAGCATTCATATGATCGGGTGTTGATAATATTTGTATATTAATTGGTATAATAAGAATAACATCGATCTGATACTAAGAAAATTCTTGCATTTTTATTATTTGAAAGAACTTGTTTGAAACTAAAAACTGTATGACGTGTGCATAGTTCTAGAAGGCGTGTTCCATTAGATTTCGTTAAAACTACTCTTATCTTCAATATAACGTTTCATCTATATTCTGCACCGTATCTAGCAATAAATTCACCCTATACAACTAGCCATGTTTTATGCGCACTTGTTTGATAACAGTTGTAAGTTTATGACAAAAAAGCGTGATTTTTGAGAGTGTCGTAGATAACATCATCACAATAACGCCGACCAATGTTATGATGCAAACGTGCACCTCAACTTAGTGTCCCAATCCGTTTGCACTTTCCGCAGCTTGAATCTACTGTTTTGCGAGAAAGAAAAATTTCCGAGCACTTACTTTCGAGAAAATGTTTAATATATTTCTGTTATCATACAACTTTCTGGCACCTGTATGTCTTGAATGGCTGTCACAACATCTTCAACCATTTTAGATCATTGTTAATAACAGCGAATGCTTTAACAGCACTGAAACGTGAGATTCCCTCATGAAATCTAGGTAGCATGGACCGAACGCTGAAATGTACTCAAGTGTATGTGATTATTGGAACTAGTTTTCGACCATTTAGCAAGTGCTCCTTCTACACGACACCAGTGGAATCAAAGAAGCACCAAGGCTGATTTGTATGCAAAACGGATTCGTCGTATTTATTGCTAGAACGAAGTTCAAAACAACATCGGACTGCCCAATAAGAAACCGGCTACGAATGTTTCCTAGCGGTCTAATCCTGGAGACATTTTTCATGATTAGAGAAACCCGCAAGTTAGTGGATGTTGGATATTGTGGTTTTACTTCCTTATGAACGAAATAACTTCACCTTCCCGAAGGAAACCGAATTTGACATGTACGCGTGTATGATGTTTATCTCATAAGATGCCTCAACAATACGTATTCCTTCGTACAAAAAGTATTTATGACGTTAGATATGTGGAGTTTTGATTAATCCATGAGTTCTTCTCCAGTCCATGTACACATTTCTATGGATAATTTGAGTGCGGGGCCTGAGAATTAACCATACTGGCGTAAACAATATTGTCATGTATGAAAATATTCGTTCAGAGTAGAACCAGAAGTTATGCTCTTCATTACCGTCCGATTCATCTTGTTCATCACATAAACAAACGACGTTATAATTCCAAAGGCCGTGTTCTACATTGTAATTTAAAGAGAAAATTCAACATTTGACGCTTTTAGCATAAAAGGCCCAATCACTGTTATCCATATTTGCATCCATTCCACCACACATACATACACTAGTTTCGCGTAGTTTGATCATTTTAAGTATTGCGGATCAGGATGTACATGAATCTTATCAGTGAATAATTAGTTAACTTTTTTAAAAGTTTGAGCTAAATATAGATAATGTTAGAACGAGAAATCTGCTCCCACACACGTGACCACCAAATGTTTTTTTGTTTCCAATTGAACTCCACTTACCTGCCACAAACGCTTTCATTCTTAACGAAGAGTGAATGTTGGAATAGAAAGCAAATTACTCGAATTATCGAAACCAAGAGCTGAATCCAACCAAGTTGAGAACTGGGTCGAAACCAGTTCTTTTTATATATAAATGATCTTCCTCATTTAATACGATACAAAACAAGCGCTCTTGTAATTTTCTAAAGCGTTAAATGTGACAAATAGAAAGGTAATTTCAGTTTTAATACACAATTGCCTGTCATGCGCTTTCGCGGAATACATTTGTATGTATGTTTGTAATAATTTGGAGAACTGTTCACATTTCGAATCAAAATATAACCATGGAAGCAGCAGATTCGAATTACTCTAAGGAATAAATAGACGTTTCTTGCCACACTCCAATTTAGGTATCTTTGTTAGAACACTTAATTGTCCAATTGCTTTGCATCATGATAATATTATTATTGAATTTGGACTGACTGATTGGAGACAAAGTTTTAGTTGTCACAAAACATTTTATTTGTGTCTGTAACAGAATATGATAGCGACTTACGGTCTATTTTCAACGTAGTTTTGTTTCCGATGGCAGTTCCAAATGGACCCGTCACACTGCATGCATAATCACCCTCCTCAAATGGCTGATTGTCAGGACTCGTATAGACATACGTCTTAGTCTCTGATGGGTGCGTTTGAGGTAGAACGGAATTCAGAATAAATTGCAAACTATTCAGTTGTATCCAACCTTGTTTAAGTGCACTGTAAATAAAGTATTTGTGTGAGAATGAAAATACAATATAATTGACGCAGCAAAATTTATTTATTTCAGGATTGGGACGTACAATGTTTTTCAGGCATTCTCATGAAATACATTTTTTACTAGAGTGAAATTGGTGAATATTAGTAGCTGTGCTCTAAAATGAAATATTTAGAAATCACTTGTAAAATTGCAGGTGAAATCATATCCATTTTCCACATATTAGTTATTACTAACTGAAAATCAGTAGTCTGGTGGACTATAATGTTTGTGTCTCCAAACGAAAAAAATTCTCACTTTCATTCAAGAGGGAGGTACACATTTTATCTGGTTTCTTGAGTGAAAATATAAACATATTGGTGCTCAGAAAACCGCAGATGTTGTATATATTCACTGAACAGATAATGTTGTTACTAAAATGAATTGGATACAATTTTGACACAATTACCATTGAAAATCTATAAACTAAAATCCTTACTCACCTAACGGTTCCACTGTACTTAATCGTACACTTTAATTGCGGTACCTCGCCTTCCTTGATATAAATGACGTCCGTCGGAACAAAGTCAATGATGTTCTCAGCTGAAAGTTTGATGAGCAAAATATATTGCAACATTATTAGCATCATTGAAACAAAGAAATTTATCGGCATGACTGGACTCGAATCAATGTACAAACTGCATTTACCATGAGATGAGAATAATGAACAATATTTTATCTTATCAAAAGATAAATCCAGTGCAATGCTGAAGAAATGAGTTGTAAATTCATCGTCGAAACATTAAGCGAAAACTATAAAATATTCCCCAAAACTGAATGTGGCCAACAGCCAGAAACCGGTAGTGGTGTGTTAGCCTGGTGGATGTAAGCAACGCATCACATCGATCATCCATAATTGCCTTGACTACTTGATCAATAATCACTATGGGTTTCTGTGTTTGAAATCAGTGGTTTGTTATGCGAACTATGTGTAACATTGGCATTTATGTATAACATTGTTTAGCACATATTCACCTTTTCATATCTCACAGAACCTAATATTATTGCATCCATCTTATGACAGCAAATAGTCAGTAAACGGTAGTGTGAGCAACACATTACTTCGGTCACATGATTTGAGTTGCACTAATAGCAACTCGTGTAACAAATAATGACACATAATAGGACGTGAACGTGAGTTAATAATTTGAAGGGAATGAATCACGTTATTAATAATCCTTTATAACTGTTATATTGAAGACAGTTTTATATAAATATCGACATTGCAGTTTGTGTAAAGATGTAGAAAAAATGATCTGATCAATGGTTAAGCATCATGGATATCGTGTGTGAAGAAAAGGCTATATCGCTGAACGTTTACAGGTTCAACTGTGAACAAGAGCTTGAACTCTCAAAAAATAGATAATTTTAGTTATGCTAGTCGACAAAACTAATTATATTTGTTGTTGATGAAAGCTACCAATTTATCCAAATCAAATGAGCTTTTCGGACATATTATGATTCAATGTTCCCGATAGTTTCACATGACTAAACCTTAGACTTTCCAAATGACATATTTCAGCCAAAACATTATGAATATTTATCTATTGTTTAACTAAAATAAATCGCTCATTTCAGTCAGGTTGCAGTTTTGCTACACTTGGTTTTCAGGAAATCCGTTCTCATTTATCAGAAATGAGAATAAATAAACACAATACACAATCATATCAGAAGCTCGAATCATGTGAGAATTCAGCGTTTGTAAGTAACGTTGTCTTGGGTAAAACAAAATATAAATTACTATCTTACTTGGATGAACGACCGTAATATCGAAGGCGATGATTGTTCTCGTTTGCAGGCAAAGTAGAACCAGGTTGAACCACATTGAAACAACCATTTTGAAAAGTAATTCTTCAAGTTCAACCTACCATATATAAAATGTCAACAGAATATATGCCGTATCGCCTGGATTGGAATGTGTTTTTCAGAAAAAACTCACACGTTCCAATCAATAATTGATGATTGTGATGAATGCATGAAACAAGAAAATAAAAAATAGAGAGTGTAAATTTTTACCAATCATAAAGCTATTTTTAGGATCAGTGAATCTGATCTTACTGTCCGCAGGTGATGACGGCAAACAGCCGGAAACCATTTGTGATGTGAGGTTGGGGATGTGAACACGAAACTATATTGGTGGATTATAATCACCGTGATTGCCTAACGAGGAATCACTTGTAAGTTTTATATTTGAACATGTTGGTTCTGTGTAACAATTGTATTTAACAGTGGCATACATGTTAACATTCGGTGAATCGGATCTAACTGTATGCAGCTGATGACAGCAAACAACCTGAAATCGATAGTGGTGATTAAAGAACGGGAATGTCAGCTACGAAATATTCGGAAGAAATTTTTTTGTTTTATACCCGTAGATATTCAAATTATCTAGAAGGACTGAGCGATTTGAATTTTAATTTACATAGTCTTGAGACCAGGAACGAATGTTAATGCAAAATTAGATCACAGAAACAGTCTTCTGAATAACTGAATCTACCGAGTTTTATTATCATCTTGATTAAATGATGTTTCCCGGAAGCTGATCGGATACAAATTCTATAATGTTCCATCACATACACAGCCATTTACCAGCCAATTGCTCACGTTGACACATTGACTCAGGTATTAATTAATCATGCCAAAAACACCCAAATTGATGTTATGCGATAAATCAGCAGCATCTACTCAATAATTATGTGATTCGTATACCAGAAGTGTAAAGGTAAATATTAAAATTACACGATGCAAAACAACTGTCATTTTACTAACCGCCGGGAAATGTCTCTGAATGTGATGGACCGGCATACATTGATTTATCCTGATCGCCATCAAGTAAACATCATTTAATCATGATCATAAACAAGCTCTGTAGATTTCGTTATTGAACAGACTGTTTCAGTAATCTAGATGTTGCATAAAAATTTGTTTCTGCTCTTAATACTATGTAAATTAAAATTAAAATCGCTCATTCATTCTAGATAAACTAAATTTATCCCGATTGAAAACAAAATAATATCTTCAATAAATTTCGTTGCTGACATCCGCAATATTACACAACAAAACCGATTTCTGGCTGTCGTCACATGCAAATAGTCAATCGTATTCACCTATCCTAGAAACAGCCGTATTGTTGTAAACGAATGTATATTTGTTGTTACACAGAACCAATATGTTCAAATACACAATCACAAGTGATTCATCGTTAGGCAATCATAGCGATTATAATCCACCAATATGGTTTCCTATTCACATCCCCAACCTATGCACCACAACTGGTTTCTGGCTGTTTGCCGTCATCACCTGCGGACAGTAAGATCAGATTCACCGATACTTAAAATAGCTGTGGGATGGTTAAAATGGTATACTTTTGTTTTTAGATTTTTTTCATGCATTCAATACAATCAGCAATTATTGATTAGAACGTGTGTTCATTACTTCAAAACACATTCCAATCCAAGTGGTACGGCTTATTTTGTGTTGGCCATTCAAACTTGGTAGGTTAAACTTTGTTGCTATATTTATCAAATATGTGCTTCAATGTGTTTTATGGAGGTTCTATTTTGCCTGCAAACGAAAACAATCATATTTACCGAGATTAAGTTGTTATTGTCTTGTGCGTTTTATTCTATCTTCGTCGGACGTAATTTAAGAATTTACTCACCTAAAACTAATCAATTCCACTTTCTTGGAAGTTTTCACACGTTTAAAAGTGATTTTCTATAATGGAAATACCGGACTCGAGTTTTACTCTTATTGAAGCTAATCAACAGTGCGTACCCTGTGCTTCGTTTCAAAAATGATTCCACGACCCTCACAATTTCGCAATTAGGCGTTATTAAATCTTGCTCTATACTTGCGCATTTCGGTTGCTGTTTCTGCATGACCAGTAGTGGTGCAGCCTGCAAAATCTGATGTGGTCGCCCAACCGTTCTTATCATTATATCGTGTTTTATTTATATGCGATGCAGTGTAGTCTAATTGATAGGCACAGGTCTTTTCCGCGTGGGTTGGAGTACTTGTTCTTCAATTTTCAACAAATCATCAATTATGCGTCATTTGAACTATTTCACAAGTTTGGTCATCATCGCTAGCTTTGTCGCGTTCGATGAGACCTGAGTAAAATCCACCGTTTAACCGATCGCAATCTTGCCGGCATGAATGTTTATCGAAACTTGCATATTTAATTAATTTTGTCAGCTCGACTAGTCGTGGTATTGCTCACAACATCTATTTTGTTCACAAAACCAATATAATCTACATGTCGCGTCATCCTATTCGATACAGTTTTAGCTAACATGAATAAGATTTTTGCCACTGTTGGTTTTCGGGTGTGTTGGAGATCACGTTCTTCATTTTTTTGACAACTTATTGGTAACAATTGCGTTTGGAATATTCACAAGTTTGACCATAACGGTGCCCAATGTAGGCACATGACTCGTGTTTCGCTCTTATTTGAGCTAGTCATAAGTGCAAAGCCTGTGTCTCGGTTAAAAGTTGAAAACCCGACCGTCAGAATTGTAATCCAGTACCTTGGAACATGTGCTACTGTCCACCGTAACTCTGACCAAGACTAGGAAATTTAAGTATGCGGTAACTTTACGACCAGACGTGAAGCACCGAACAACATTTGGCGTTTTCGTCAAATCGATCTTATCCTAACACCAGGTCTTCACATCTGATTCAGTTTGGGCAGACGCCGATCACTGGATGCTCACTAGTCTTTATACCGTGTGTTAAAGAACTCATTCTTTATGTTTTGGAAACTCATTAATTAGAATAACCTTGAAATATGCACATGTGTGATCACTATTATCCGCCATGGACGGTCCAAGCCCGCCTGAGAAAGGAGGATGGTTGGGCTTAGGGCCAGCATCCCTATCCCGTAAAAGCTACATTGCTACGGAAACGATGACAACGGATTCGAAAACCCAACTTATAAATGGCTACAGGAGTGACGCGAAACTTAAAATAGGTCCCATAATGGATGGATATGAAAGCCGAAAGGAATTTTAGCCCGATGGCTGATCTCCTTGCGCCTAAAAGAACGATAAGACTTGGTTGCTGGAACGTTCGAACGCTGTATTAGGCTGGCAAGCTGGCTCAAGCTATACATGAGCTCAACATGTATGATCTGAGTATACTTGGAATGTCCGAGTTGAGATGGACCGGCTCTGGACAGCGAAAGCTAAATAGCGGTGAGACTATAATTTGATCAGAAGGGCAAGATACTATCATGCAATGGTAGTGTGTAAACGAGCGACTCCTATATGCCAGACTAAACTCGAGCTTTTGCAATCTCTCGATTCTAGTAGTGTATGCTCCAACAGAAGATGCAGCCCAAGAGGAGAAAGATAGGTTTTACGAAGCCATGCAATCAGTCTTGAGGGCCATCCCAAAGCACGACCTACTGGTGGTAATGGGAGATTTTAACGCTAGAACCGGAACTGTAAATACAGGCATGGAGCGTAACATGGGAGTACATGGTGTTGGCCAACAGAATGATAATGGGGTGAGGCTACTTGACTTCTGCGAAGAGAACGATCTTATCGTTGGAGGCACCTTATTTTCCCACAAAAACATCCATAAAATAACCTGGTCTCCTCCGTACGGCAGAACAGAAAATCAAATTTATCACATGGTGATAAATGGTAAATGGAGGCGCTCGTTACAAGATGTGAGGGTCATGCGTGGTGCCGATATTGGTAGCGACCATTTCCTGGTTTTTGTAAAGATTTGTTTGAAACTGAGAAGGGTAGATATCGGAATTCAGCGCAGCCCACGGTTGAATGTGAATAAGCTGAGCGATGACGCCACGAGAAAAGCTTTTAGCAACATACTGAGAGAAGAATTCAGCGCCCGTTCCAAGGAGTCAATGACGATTGATGTTTTCAACTGCACACTAAAGGCCGTCGGAGAAAAAATCCTGGGGTAAAGAGAGAGGGGCAAAGCCTCGTGGATCCCGGCAAAATCCTGGCAACTCATAGAAGAGAGAAAAGATTTAACGAAACGCATGCTGAGCAAGAAACTGTATAATGAAAGGAATGCCATTACTAAAGAGTATAGAATGAAAGATAAAGATGTTAAAAAATGAGCGAGGAAGGACAAAAGACGGTATGTGGAAAACCTGACACAACAAGCAAAAGAGGCGTGCCGAATAAATGATTTGAGTACGCTATATCTGATTATTCGAAAGCTCTGCAATCATAGTCAGGCAAGCAATCAGCAAGTGAGGACCTATGGTGCAGAAGTAATAACTGCTGCGAAAGAAGAGTTAGCCAGATAGAATCCGTATCAGTATCACAGGGCGATAGTCGACCAAGTCGAAACGAGTGCCCAGATTCTTTCGGAGGTGTGCTTGAAAACACCTACCACTACCAGGATTGATTCGTAAGTAACACAGGCGTGTGTAACTGTGAATGGAAGATGGGAGATGTCTCATCACTGAAAGGTGAGAGAGTTATGCATGTTGCATGTCCAATCGAATGAAAAGACGATGGACAGCAGTTTATTTCCACAAATGCGGAAAAATGAAAAAGAAACTCTTTTTTGTGTTTCAAAATATTTTTCGAATATTTTTGTGTTTTTTTTTATCATAAAAATGAGGGATTTAGTCTTAAGGGTAATGCTCCGGGAAGAGCTCCTGCCACCGTTCGTCCAGCCCATGTTTGAACGCAATTACTGAAGTTGCCAAGATTAGTTCTGCGGGAAGTGAGTTCCACGCGTTCACTATACGGATGCTAAAGAAGTGCGTTCTGGATTCGAGCCTGGTGTGCTGTTCACTTAGCTTCAAACTGTGCCCTCGTGTACCAACCAAAGAAGAGAACCGAAAGAAGTCATAGAATTCTAGACAACTTAATCCTTTGACAACCATAAAAGTCTATATAAGATCCCCCCTAAGTTGCCTCCTCCTAAGTGAGAAAAGTCCTAGTGCTAATAGACGATTTTCATAATTGGTGTGTGCTAACCCCTCGATCATGCGAGTGGCCAGCTTATGTACCTTTTCTAGCTGCACTATATCCTGGTAATACGGCTTCCAAGCCTGGATACAGTATTCTAAATGTGGCCTTACTATTGCTTCCGCGCCCGGTTTGAATTTTGTTTCCACGCTGCTAAATTTTTCGAAAGTCATTAATTTTCTGATTCATCGATTACATTAGCAAAATGATTCAAAATTCTTGTCTTTGCCTTTACTCTAGCTGCAACAAGAAGGTTTCCAAAGGTATAGAGTGCGACGTGTGCCTGCGTTGGGCTCATCCCAAATGTTGTGGACTGTCGTCAGCACAATTTAAGGTTTATGCGGCCAATCGATGGCTTACATGGCTATGTGCTGACTGCATGAAGTCCGTGGGAACTTTGGTTGAGGAACGTAAGCGTCTTGAGGAACGTAAGCGTTCTACTCCTCGTCCATCTCCGAAACCCAAAACGTTTGCCGAAGTAGCTAGGTCAGGGGTCCCGTCTACCTCCAGCCAGCATACCACTCCTTTGAGAACACAGAAGGCGAAATCATCGCCATCTTCCTGTCCCCCAAAGGCTCCATGGAAAAAAGTTAAAGAAAATAGGGGTGTTCACATCAGCCCGACTAAGGACGTTCGCGCTCTAGCTCGGGAAGTCCACCATTTAGAAAAAGTGGTTTCTGAGCTGCAAGCCAGGAACCAAGTTAGCTCAACACGAACTAAAAATGTCCCGATTTCAACGCAGGTTTGGCCTTTTATCCGAGAATCAAAGGCTCGTAAGGAAAGCGATCGGAGAAAGGTTATCGACCTACTCCGTGCTTCAGGCATGCGACCGAATACTCCGCTGAAGCGAGTTCACAGGGTCGGGAAATGGAGGGGTGGCCCAAATGACGCATCTACCAGATCGCCGCGGCCAATTGTAGTCGAATTCACAAAGCAATGTGATCGCGACTACTTCCTGTCGAAAGCAAAGAAGCTTAACTGCGTCGAGGGAAAATGCGTCGTACAACCTGACACCCCGGCACACCTGAAAACTTCTAGCCCAATTAGAGCTAGAAAGTCCAAGTTAGCTGTAACTCTTAGCTCACCAAATTCGCTCCAGAGTCGAAGCTTAGAAAATGACAACAGTGTGGCGATGACGCTAACACAGGAGAATTTTACTCCAACATTGAAGTGCGCCACTGTCGTGCTTCGTCCTTTAGAGGATGAATCGTGGATGAGTTGTAGTGACTCAGACCATGAAGATGGAACTAGATGCCAAGAGTTGTCGTCTGCTTCAAAAACGAATGCTGCATCTCTTGATGAAATTCAACCTTCAAAAAACGCGAAGCAGCCTCGGGCATTACGCCCGAGGACAAAGAGCTCTTAGGTAGCCCTAACACCGGGAGTCTGGCCCCACATGATAGTGCTCTTCTGTTCTATACAAACGCTTGTAGCATTAGAAATAAATGGGCTGAACTCCTCTGTAGAGTTGACGACACCCACTGCAAAATTGTGGGTGTCACGGAATCATGATTGTCTCATGATGACCACATACCAGCTTTAATCGCGGATAGGTTTAGCGCCGTAAGAAGCGATCGACCCCTGGGTAAGCTAGCAGGAGGGGCCTTGCTCCTTATTGATAACGCTATTCCCTTCGAGAAAAGTATTTCTTTTTCTACAACGAATGTGCAGATAATATCTGCCTTGCTCATACATGGATGCACGCGTATAGTTGTAAGCTGCATCTACCGTAGTCCGACCACTAGTTTGGAAGAAGATGCTCTTTTGCAAATTCAGCTCTCGTCTCTTTTAGCCGTATCACCACGTGTTGTAATCTTCGGCGATTTTAATCTACCCGAAATAAACTGGGAGTACCAAACCTCGCATGCCCCAGGAGTCGCAAACGATTTTCTGGACTGGTTACACTCCCATGCACTTTACCAACACGTAAACGAACCAACTAGATTCCGCGAGGGTCAGTATCCGTCTATTCTTGACCTAGTCATTTCATCTTCTGAAAGCGGTATACAAAATTTGGTCGTACTGCCACCACTAGGAAAGAGCGACCACGTAGTGTTAGCCTGCGAGTTACTTCTGTCATTTGGTAAACCCCCACTTAAGATGTCTCGAAGCTTCCATAGGATCGACCCTGCTTCCCTATTACAGGCAGCAGCGCTAATCCCATGGCAAAACATTGACCATGTGGATGGGATGTGGGGGCAGATCAAGAATAATATCCTTCAACTTCAGGATCGATTCGTTCCTCTCTTACGCGTTCGCAAAAAGGTACACCTCAATGGTGGTCAGCCTCAGTTTCCCGTAGCGTACGTCACCGCGACGCAAAATGGAGGCATTATAAGCTTACTCCCTCATGTGGGACTTGGGCCCGTTACAAAGAAGCGCGAAACATAGCTGTTTCCAAGATACGTGGAGCAAAGATTTCTTTCGAAATGAGACTCGCTCAAGAGGCCCATGCTCATCCGAAACGTTACTACAGCTACGTTCAATCTAAAGGGTCAACACGAAAAGGTGTAGGTACCTTGAGAAGGGACGATGGATCAGCCGTCATTGCAAGCACTAGTTAGGAGGGCACCCCCTGTCGTGTAGACAGTGAACGAACTATCGATTAATCGACCAATCAAGATCGATAGTGAGTTCCAATTGTGATTTTTATTCACTGTGATATTCACACATTTACTCAATTGTGATACTCTTTGCATTCGGTCAATACACGAGTTGAGCGACGGTTGCGTTCTCTCTGACCAAACGGGCTGGGCCAACAACAGTGCAGCACAGACTTAACAACTTGGCGACGGGGAGCAAAGAACCCAACAATTCGAAATGGCAATCACATCAGAAGAAGTAAAATCAATACTTCAGCAAATGCAACGCCAATTCGAAGAAGCTCAAGCCCGTTTGATGCAGACACTTTTGAAAAAAACTGAGTGTTATTTATCAAGACAAGACTGACGTACAAAACCCATTGGTGGATGCAATCATCAACAACATCCCCAAATTCAATTACGACCCGGAAAGCGGTCTCACCTTCGAATCTCGGTTCAAGAGATTCAAATATATTTTTCAATCAATTTTCAAAGAAATTTTCGGCGAACAGTCTTCCTTATTTAACAGACGGTATAACTGCATGGAATTGATCAAGCAGGATTGCGATGAATTTGTAACTTATGCAGGAAAAGCATATGGTCTGCAATCAGAGAAGGATCGAGAGATTCGCACAAGACTACCGTCACTACTCGATCTAAATCCGAAAATCAACATGACGTCAATAACAACCGAATGCCAGAGGCTACTAAATTTGTCGCGTGGCACTGCGCCAGTCGAACAAAACCCCTGCCAGAATGAGCCGGTGACGTTATCAGTCAAGCAGCAAAGCAGCCGGCAGAATGATCACCGTGTCGATCAAGACACCAAACTTCCATCCCAGTTTTGCCAATGTGACGAATGGCATTTTGCGCGTTATTGCCAATTCAAGAAGCACCGATGCCAGAATTACAACAGAAAGGGGCATAACGAAAATTACTGCCGCACAATCTATTTTAAGAGATCAGTGTTCAACGATCCCTATCCTGTCTCTGCCACCTTCAAGACCATAGAAGTTGAACATTCAGCGGAAGAAGAGCATCCTCAAATTAATTCCGCAGAATGCAAACTAAGAAGGTGGGCCGATCGAAGACGCGTTTCAGTAACCACACGACAACCAAGCTTAAAGGGGGAGGTGTTAGGAAGGCACCCCCTGTCGTGTAGACAGTGAACGAACTATCGATTAATCGACCAATTATTATTATTATTATTACACAAGTCTTTACAGACGATGTGCCAACAAGTATACCATAAAGAGGGTACATGATGAAAGAAAAATGTAGGTTCCATGGTTCTTGTTGAAGGCGACATACTACCCGGTTGCCAAGGCCGAAGTAGGGGGTTGGCTTAGGGGACCCCACCCGGATCCTCTGACTCAAAAGTCTACCCGCAAGGCAGCGGTATTTTTTTCCTTCACGAGAGCCGGTGACCATTTTGAGGGTTCTTGCGCCTCTCTTGAAGTGCCTCGGCGATTGTTCGAGTACGCCTCTCTAGCCTTTGCACGACCAGGTGCAACCTGCAAGGCAGCAAGGATTTTGCCTCAGGGTTCACTCCCGAAGCCTTTCCCGCAATCGGGTATGCCGCAAGGCAGCGGAGGTTTGGAATCAGGGTTTTCCTTCCCTTAGATGGACTGCCCTCTCAGGCTGACGAGCTCCATCTACCCGTAGCAAACTGGTTTTGAGGCGCCAGTCATCCGCCTTCGTCCCTTCTTCTGTCAGTAGAAGCAGTTCCGCCACGTGCAGGCCAGGAGCTGGGCTTTGGTTGTCAGAGGCTGTTTGAGACGCACGTCATATGAGAGCATTTTATAGACAGTGGGAGCTCATCCTCACTGCCGCCCCCGGCTGTGACAACCTTGGAACTAATCGACCAATCAAGATCGATAGTGAGTTCCAATTGTGATTTTTATTCACTGTGATATTCACACATTTACTCAATTATGATACTCTTTGCATTCGGTAAATAGACGAGTTGAGTGACGGTTGCGTTCTCTCTGACCAAACGGGCTGGGCCAACAACAGTGCAGCACAGACATAACAGCACTGAAAAGGCTTAATTGTTTTCCGCGCATTTTCAAGGCGTACAACGCCGAGATTATAACTCGAATGCATCTGCGCTATCACTCCAATGTGTACTCTCTGATCGCCCCCTCTGCACTGACCTTACATTCGAGGTACACATTGTTGAGAATATATTGGCCAGCCTAGCTTACAACAATTCGGCTGGGCCCGATAGCATCCATCCACGAATGATCAGACTGCTAGCGCTTATGTTAGCTGTGCCGATCACAGAACTTTTCACATCATCCCTCAGTCAGGGCACCCTTCCTTTAGACTGGAGAACAGCCGTTGTAGTACCTATCCATAAGGGAGGAGCTTCTCGGCGGTCAATAATTACCGCCCGGTTAGCCTCACTAGTGTACTATGTAAGGTTATGGAAAGATTGATCCGCGATAAAATATGTGGATATCTAACCAAACACTCTTTTGAATGGCGCACAACACGGCTTCCTAAAAGGTAGGTCATGTCTGACAAATTTGTTGAGCTTTCTTAACGAGGTTACTAAGAGGATGGATGATGGTATAGCTGTAGAAGTATTCTATCTTGACTTTAGTAAGGCTTTTGATTCAGTCAACCATAGGCTCTTGCTTCTCAAACTCTCAGCCATAGGAGTATCAGGGAACCTTCTGAGCTGGATTCGAGCATTTCTTAGCGACCGTTCCGTTACTGTCAGGGTAGATGATACTTACTCCGCAAGTGTGCATGTAACGAGTGGGGTTCCCCAGGGCTCAGTCTTGGGGCCGTTGCTGTTCCTCATCTTCATTGACGATCTAGCCAGCCAACTGCGCTCACCCTGTTATATGTTTGCTGACGACGTTAAAATTGTCGGTAGGTCGGATAACTCCGATCTGATAAGTGAGGTGGAAGCTGTAACAGCATGGGCGGGTAAGTGGGACCTTCCCCTTAACCTAGATAAGAGTCACTTGCTCTCTACACTAGCAGGCAACATGATAGTGTCTACGCCCTCAGCTCACACGGAGTTCCGTAGGGTAAAGTCTACTAAGGACCTAGGAATCGTAGTCTCCGCAAACTTTAAGTGGGCTGACCAATGTGCTGCTGCAGCTCAAAGGGCCAGGAGGGAACTCTTTCGACTACGTTCAGCCCTCACTTGCAGAAAAGCTGAGGTGCTATTGCCCCTCTAAAAGGCAATAGTAAGGCCACATTTAGAATACTGTATCCAGGCTTGGAAGCCGTATTACCAGAAGGATATAGTGCAGCTAGAAAAGGTACAGAAGCTGGCCACTCGCATGATCGAGGGGTTAGCAAACACCAATTATGAAAATCGTCTATTAGCACTAGGACTTTTCTCACTTAGGAGGAGGCAACTTAGGGGGGATCTTATAGAGACCTTTAAGGTTGTCAAAGGACTAAGTTGTTTAGAATTCGATGATTTCTTTCGGTTCTCTCCTTTGGTTGGTACACGAGGGCACAGTTTTAAGCTAAGTAAACAGCACACTAGGCTCGAATCCAGAACGCACTTCTTTAGCATCCGTATAGTGAACGCGTGGAACTCACTTCCCGCAGAACTAATCTTTGCAACTTCAGTAATTGCGTTCAAACATGGGCTGGACAAACGATGGCAGGTGCTCTTCCCGAAGCATTACCCTTAAGACTAAATCCCTCATTTTTATAAATAAAAAAAATATTCGAAAAACATTTTGAAACACAAAAAAGAGTTTCTTATTCATTTTTTCGCATTTGTGGAAATAAACTGCTGTCCATCGTCTTCTCATTCGATTGGACATGCAACATGCATAACTCTCTCACCTTTCGGTGATGAGACATCTCAGTATCAGTATCAGTATCATCGTGTAGGAGTGTGGAAGGGCACCAAAGGTGCGACGGGCATAAGTCCAAGGCCTCTCTTAGTTGAATTTATCTCATAGAACGATCGTGATAAATTCCTAGCAGGTTATAATAGTCTGGACAGAATCACTAAAGGTAAACACGTTGTTGTGCCCGACGACAACAACGGATCCACAAAGAAAAGTGATCTTTGGCATGAAATGCCGAGTGGCAGCTTGCAATGTCCTTCGGAAAAAGATATGGCAGTATCAGATGCAGGAACTACGGAGGGTTCTTTGGATCTGAACGTCGTTCATAGTACTTACCCCGCAATTCCGCAGTTGATGGTTAGTAACCTTCAGAATACAACGGTACTTCAAGAGGTAGAGGTTTATTCATCCATGCAGAATAGCACGCCAAAAAAACGTGCTGTCTCCTCGGGTACTACGCCCGAGGAACAAGCAGGATTG
>JACCGJ010011054.1:0-44237 GCA_013407085.1 Atriophallophorus winterbourni | reverse complement strand
TCGCTATTCAATGAACCACAGTATCTAACACGTTCACTTGAAACATTCGTATCAATCTCCGTTTACGCAGTTGAGTGCGTTCAGCTCCAGAAGTTGTTAAGCGCCGCGGGTGAAAAATTTTACCAGAACGTATTGAAAACGTTTGAGAACTCAGATCTGATTGTGTTTTCTTAAAGGCGTCCTGCATGATCACGCTACATCTTCCATCCCGCAACAATCCACTCATTCATTCATCTTTAATCGGCAGTTTCACAAGAAGCAATTGATGGTCCAAAACATTACTGGGACTCTGGGCTGAGATCACGGGGCATTTTGCTTACAATGGTCGTGTGAAAAGAACGTACACTCCGCATGAGCATGATCACAATCAATTGAGGTATTCCAAAAACGCGACAGACCTCTATACGATATCTCCGGGGAGCAATAATAGTATTAAGATCAATATGCACGCCACGTTGCACATTGATATCTTTTATGGCCAAACGATAACAGATAATCATCACCCCCATCTACAAAGGTGCGAACCGTTCTGAAGTTTCCAAATATCGACCTGTAACACTATTACCGGTGATCTCTAAAGTAATGGAGCGCCTTGTTGCAAACAGCATCACAAATCACCCGGAAGATAATTGCTTGCTCGCAATCGAACAACATGGCTTCAGAAAAAGACACACTTGCTTTTCAAACATTCTCCTTGCCCTCGATGACTGTACACAAGCTTTGGACAAAGGGTTTCACCATACATGCTTGTTATCTGAATATGTCCAAAGCATTCGATCGTGTTAACCACAGTTTGTTACTACAAAAAATAGAGCAAAGTGGCATCAAGTGCTCATTACTAGCCTGGTTGGAGGATTATCTCCGTGACCGTGTTATTCGAGTAAGGGTTGATGTTGCTTTGTCACGGCCCATAACAGTAACAAGTGGAGTGCCGCAGGGATCAGTGCTTGGACCAATTCTTTTCGTGCTCTATGTAAACGATTTACCAAAACTTGTTCGGTGCAAAATCTTGCTATTTGCGGATGATATCAAGTTGTCGACACAAGTGCGCACAACTGAGGATTGCAGAGAGCTTCAGCTTACTTTCAATGCCAGAAAATGCAAGGTATTGACAGTAGGAAAACCCTTCGAGTTCTCTTACACCCTTGGTTCCCATACTCTTGAAATAACTAACAAGGAGAAGGACTTGGGTGTGTGGGAGAGCAGAACGTTGAAACCGTCACACAACGTTAGGGCTGTCTACGAAAAAACAGATCCTGCTTAAACGTGTGATTGGGAGTGTCACGAAGCCGACTGTTTATCGAATAATTAATACCTACTTGAGGCCCACCATGGAGTATGCGATTCAGGCTTGGTCACCATGGTTAAAGAAAGACATCTATCTCTTGCAGCGAATCTATCATCGGACCACGAAGCTCGTCTGTGGCTTAAAGCACAAACAATACGAAGATCGTATTGCAAACCTCAACCTCTTCGACTCTCCTTACCGACGTCTTAGATGTGATCTGATCCTAATGTTTATCATTTTGCATACCCCCAGCCATCCCCTTAATACACTATTCACACAACCACCACCAAGAACCAGACGGAGTCATGAGTACACAGTACTAATTCCCGACTCGCGACTGAACTGTGGAAGATATGTTTATTCTGTACGTGTATGTTTCACTTGGAACTCCCTACCCTCGAATGTTGCACATGCACCCAACTTGGACATATTTAAATCCAGCTTAGACAAATTTCTGTCGACCCGTCCGAACATTGAGACCATGTATTCCACAACCTAGTAGCTTTGAACTCACACATCAAATCATCTCGACCCCATGGACAAATATGTGCCACTCCACTGAGTGAAAACAGTTTCTATCATTTGGGTTTTTACCTGATTCCCGAACTGTTCAGTAAGCAAACAAATCCCGTTTTTACTGAAATATGTTATTTGTAAATTATCACATTTTTCTGTGGTTTTTGTAAAGCTATATGCTTTTCAGACCATTAAAATTGAATTGAATTGAATTGAATAATCGCAATTTTGTAAAAAAACGTATGAGACGTTCGACATATCTGTGATTTAGCTTTCTAAATCAAACATACTACATATTTTTGCTTTCGTTTATCCTGAACTCTAGCCTTGACCATAACCGTGTCCCGAAAACTTACCCTAAAATGTAACTTTCTATCCTGCCGGCAATATAATAACAACACAAATACTAGCAAGTGCACATTCCCAACCAAAAATGCTATCCAGAATAATAACCTTATGCTGGTGTTAATTCTGTTGTTTCTGTTCTTCTTTTTGATACAAACAGAGGGAGTGAGAAGTGTGAGCATCATCACTGACTTCACTGGAACGATAAATCGAACAAAACATGGGGTCTCGCGCGAGACATTCAGAACAGCAAATCATTTTCCATCAAAAAGAGAGGACTACAATTATGCCTTGAACTGCAACTCTGATTGCTACCTCTCGCGGTAACGCATACCTTGCGTTTACCATCCAAATGGACAACGTGACTTGTGCTCAGAGCCACAGGGTCCTCCGCTTTCTCAACTTGATGGCTATGACCCCGAGTAATTCCTGTTTCTGATGTAATGTCGAACCTTAAGATTAAAGACGAATCCGGGGGTGGGGCGTGGTCAATTCTGCAGTTGATAAAGACGCTACTCGTCATGATGATCCTCACAGGTTAGCAAATGGAAACGTTTGACCGACTTTGTTGCTCGCAACTTAGTTTTATCTAGATTTGCGTTCTCTTCTTTTGGTAGACCATATTCAAGTTAACGATTTAAATGCTGGCCATAGATTATCTTTAATATATCAGGAGTAAACATTGCAAACGTTAGCCGAATTACCTTTACACTTGATTAAAGGCGAGTGATTTCGGAGTGTGTCCGCATTGATCTCCAGCGAGTCCGACACATGCATCCCCGAGATATCTCTCATAATGTACAGACTTGAATGCAGCAACATAAAGAAAGCACATATTCATCGCTGACATAGGTCACATGTGCATAGCCGTACACTTCGCTGGATTTATTGTTTGTTTCCAGAAAATAAACAAGACCTTTAACTTGGTAATCCCGCTTTACATCACGTTTAGATGAATTAACTGAGCAAATTTAAACAAAATTGATCCTAAGGATTAATGTTCCATCATTCCGAGACAACACGCCTTTTATTCTAACTAAAAATCCATCCAACTTTCCAGTGACTCAATTTTTGTATATATTTATTGTCCTAATACTAATATCCTATGGTGTTTTGTCGGCTACAAGCTTCTTTATGTCATACATTCTTGTATATTGAATCTTGATACAATTTCATTTGCAAGAATTCCGAATTCTGAGGTTTACCAACCGCGATCCACATCAGTAGATCGTCAGACAAGCAAGCACCATCATCCACTTATGTGCATAACGAAAAACTCTCGAAAGCAATGCAGTACGTAGGATTACAGCGCAATTCGCAGTTATTGATTATGGGATAATTTTATCTGCCCCAACTATATAACAGAGTAGATCATCCACCTCAATCACCGGACTACCCATTTCACTAACTGCTCGATTACATCCCCTTATATAATCATGTTTTCGATTATACACGACAACGAACTTCGCAACAGACATGTGTTGCAGAAGAATATCCAATGCCACGAACGATGAAGATGTTCAGTATCAACCTCCGGTGGGTCGAAGCGACCAAATCGTTCTGCCCTTTCAATACGTGTGCAACGCAAGTAGAATTGTCGAACAAACAAATGGAAATAGAAAAGTGGATTAAATTTGTTTGATCGAGACAATTGTTGCTTTCGATAAACATAATAAAAAGTTCAATTATTCCGATTCGCATTGCAAAAAACCTCACAGAATACATCACCAACATATTAAATCTAATTTCTAACATTGTCCCGATACATAAGAGCAAAGAACCCAACTATATAATTCACAGTCGCATAAGAGAATCGTTAACCAAACGAAATTTGGCATGGGCAATTTACAAGGTCGCTGAAAGAGAATCGACTTGGGCACACTTTAGCGAATTGCGGAATTAAATCACAAATCACAAATAAGTTTAGCGTCACCTACGCAGGTTGAATATCAACATGTCTCCGGGAGCTGATTGAATAACACCTGCAATCATAACGTTATGCTGCATTCAATTGTGCGAACCACCTTGTGATTTACTGATCACTATTTGAGGAAGGGTGATTTACTAACTGATTGGAATAGATGACTCATATCACCCATCTGCAAAGGTGGAACTCGTTCTGACCGAGTAAATTACCACCCTGTTACACTCCTTCCAGTGATCTCATACGCTATGGAGCGATTTGGACATATCAAAGGACTTTTATTCACGTGGACCGTTTTATTCTGCTGAGCAAGCTGCACGATGTCGGTATAAATGTGTGCCTTCTTACCAGGATGAGTTTTCCTTATTGATCGCAAGGCAACAGTATGTATCGATGGTGTGATATCTGGGGAAATCGAAGCCACTAGTGGTGCCCCCAAGTTTCGGTACGGGGACTTATTCCCAGCTCCTTTCCATCATATCTATCGGAATTCATTAATTTGCTCTTTTCAACTTATTAACAGCGAAGTTGCCATATCTGCGTTAATAGTTTAGTTTGCTCCCACGTGCAAACCTTCTCCCATTGCTAACGATTTTACGTTTTTTGCTATAATGGCAAAGAGTGTGTCGAGGTACGAATTTTAAAACTTGTTTCTGTATTCGACCTTGTGTGGTCAACAAGTTATAGTGGATTATGTGAGGAATGACGGAATCACGAGTTTCAAAGCAGCCACATCGACCTGTCGACCAAACGCCAACCACTCAGCCGAACAACCAACTCCACGCGACTAACATGTTTGACCGCATTACGAAATCCAACATACAGACAAAAACGAATGCTACCTACTTAAGAAGGATTCCGACTCAAACTGCCGCATATAAGCCGATGTATCATGTTTGGAAAGGAAGACTAGATTGAACGCCAGGGAAAAGCGGTATCACAAATTATAGTTCTATTTGGGGTACCATAATACTTCTCGTGCATCTTTTCAGGAAACCGTAGAGGACGACGTGAAGCACTTGCGTGACATTGCTTGTTCTCTTCATATTTCTGATGCCGTTATTGTGGACACTTTCCGAGTTCCTTTTTCGTCAAAATATAAAGGAGGAGGATCGAAACCTCTAAAGATTACGTCCTTGAGCACGGCTATGGCCGAACTCGTAAGGTCCTAATAAAAAAGGAAAAAGAACAATAACTAATAATGATAGACTTAGCTTACCCATACCCAATGTAATAGGTTCAACACTCGAAAGCAATGCAGTACGTCAGAAAACAGCGCAATACGCAATAATAATAATTCTATCAGCCTCAACTATATTACACAGTATATCCTTTAACCCGATCACGAACCTACAAATTTCGCTAAATGTTCGATTACATCCCCTTGTATAATCATGTTTTCGGTTATACCTTTCAACGAAATTTGTAACAGACATTGGTTCTAGACCTAATCTTAATCTCCGAAGCGACGGCCGTTGAAGATGTTAAGAATCACCCTACGCCAGTTTGAAGCGACCACCATGATTTGCTCTTTCAATACATCTGCAACGCCAGTAGAATGGTAAAGGGAAGAAACATAAAGCGTAATGTGTATTACATTGGTTTGATCGAGACAATGTAAGCTTTTGATGGAGAAATTAAAAATTTCAAAACAGTTTCTTATTTTGTTCCTTCATGAATTGCGAATAATATATTAGCTTAGGGTGGAGGAGAACGATGTGGAAGTAACATGTGTCTTGTGCCTTGTATGTGGATCATTAAAAAGAAATGTATCTGACAAGTGTGTTGCATTTATGCAAGTGAGGCTTGACAACACTGTCTGGAAATAAATCCTCGAAAACTCAACACAATCTTGAAATACCCATAATACCTCTTTTCATCAGCAAAAACCGCTTATCCAGGAATAGGGAATGCTTAGAGAAGTGTGGAATGAGGCACAAAAAAACAAACCTTTTATTCCGTTCGTGTCTTGCGTGTGTGGTCCAGGTTTTACTGCCGTATAGTAAAGCATTTAGTACGCACGCGCTGCATACCAACATCTTTGTCTTCACAGTCAGCTTGCGGTTACCCCAAACACGGGAGTTCGAATGAGACATAATGAGAGCTGCTCTGCCAATTCGCTTATCAATCTCCGTGTCGAGCGATAGGTTATACGTCAAAGGTTGAACCAAGATATGTGAACTGATGTACCGATTCGAACTGAGAGTTTCCAACAGTTATGATGGAAGGGGATACAGTCCTACGACCAAGGACTTTGGTTTTGTTCATGCTGATTGTTAGCCCGAAGTCTTTGCATGCCGACGAAAAACATTCCATTAGAGACTGAAGGTGCTCTTGAAAGTGAGCAATAAAGGCTGCATCGTCTGCAAACAGCAGGTCACGTATTAGCACATTTCGTGCCTCGGTTTGTGCTCTCAACCGGTTTAGGTTGAAAAGCTCGTCATCACTTCGCGTGCGTAAGTAAAAACCTTCTGGCCTCGTCCTGAAAGCGTGCTTCGGAAGCACAGCAAAGAAAATGCCGAACACCTTTGGAGCAAGAACACACCCTTGTTTGACGCCTTGGCGAATTTCAAAGGCTTCTGAATGGAAACCGGTAAAAAGAACTCAGCCCTACATGCCTGAGTGGAACGAAATAACTAGCTTTAACAGTCTTCGTGGGCAGCCTATCAAATCAAGCATTCTGAAAGACCCTTCATGCTGACCTAGTCAAATGCTTTCGTTAAATCAATAAAAACAGCGTATAATGGCATACGCTGTTCCCGACACTTTTCTTGAAGTTGTCTCAAGGAGAAGATCATGTCAACGGTTGATCTTCCCTTGCGGAAGATACATTGAGATTCGGAGTAAATTCTATCAGCTAAAACTTGCAGCCGGATCTGTAGGACTTTAGCAAACAATTTGCCTACGACATTCAGAAGGGAGATTTCTCTGTAATTGTTGTAGTCGTCTCAATCTCCTTCATTCTTGAATAGCGTGATGATCTTTGTGTCTCGCATTTGTTGTGGGAAACACTTATCTTGCAAGCAATGAAAAAGCAAATGGAGAAGCGGTTGTAATAATGCTGTTCAACAGCATTTCATGAGCTCAGGTGGAATTCCGTGGTCATCAGGGGCCTTCCCATTCGCTGAGCGGCCGATTGCTTTATTGAGCTCGTCAAGATTAGGCGGAGTATCTAGATATTAAATAGTCGGCAACCACTCGACATTTTTAAACACATGTGGTTAAACCGTACTGTCCCTAGAGTAGAGAGAGGAGAAGTGCTCTGCCCATCTTTCCATTTGCTGAGTTTTGTCCACAATCGGGTCACCAGATGCAGACTTTATGGGAGCCGTTTCAAGTTTGTTTGGACCAATGGCTATCTTGATCCCTTCAAAAATGACGTGAAAATTTCCAGTATCCGCAACCTTTTTGGATACTAAGTCTAATTTCTCTCCAGTAGTCATTTGCACATCTTCTTGCAGTTTGGTAGACCTTATTTCTAGCTGCTCTTAAAAGTCGCAAGTTTTCATCTGTTGGCATACATTTGAACCTCAATAATGCTGACTGTTTCTCATCCAACACAGCAGTCATCTCAGAAGCTTTTGCTTCGAACCAGTCGCTCGTTTGAGCTTTCTTCGGACCGAAAGTGGAAAGTGTGACTCGGGTTATGCAGCTTGTTATCCATTCCTAGTTTTCTGAATCCGATTCACATTGTATGTACTATACATCAATAAATTATTATCAACAAACTTTATTTCTGACGGAACATGGGATGTTTGAACTGGGTTCACTGAGTAGATTGTGAATTTATGTTAAGAAATAACATATTTAATGCAGTTAATCCTTTTTGTTTTTGTGTGTAATAAAGGATACAGGATTTTTGTCCTCGTTCCACATGCATTACTGCGGTTCGGGGGGTAAAATGTATCCCGTGATAGATTTTCTATGTTTGATCGCTTGCCAAACAATTACTCTGGGATTCTGTGTTTAAACATCGTGGTTCGTTTCAACAGTGGCATTCGAGTATAATTTTGCTTACAACTTATCCAGTGTTTTCAATCCCATTAAAGTTGATCTGACTCGCTCCAAATGATGACTGCAAAAAATTCAAAAACCGGTTGTGGTGTGCATATGCGAGGATGTTAGCGAAAACGTAATTTGTTCTGTATTTTGTTTGTCGTATTCAACAAGCAGTTCTAGTAATATCGATGATCGCATCCATTTGAATCAAACTAACACGTGAGCCAAAAAGTAGAATATATTGTTTTATTAATTTGCATTTGTATCATACATCACATTCATTTGTTTATTGCCAAGCTTGCTGCATCAGCCCACGTATTCTGACCGGTTCGGCCAGCCTGCAGTAGTAGAACAAAGCGATGCTTTTCTGGCAGGCTACAGCACTACAAGCATCATTACAACATTATTGCATAACTGATTGGAATTAATTATCACTATTGATCAAAATACCACATAGTTTTACAACACTCAATCTAGTTTGTATCGCGTATAATCTCATGAAACTAGATGTAGATAGATAGAAAAAACAACTCATAGTCTGTTATTAGTTATTATTAATTATTAAAATTTCATTGATCGATGCCTTTATTGCAAATGCATTCTACTCGGACTATCAATCGCGAGTAATAATTGACTCAAATTCGTGAAATTTCGCAAGTGCAGATAACAAATGTTTGCCAATTATGGTCGCATTTACATTGAAGGCCACTTGGATTGTTTGAATGCATTCTTCAGATTCCTCCGGAATAATATCTCAAGGACAACCAGCGCGATAACACATGCGACAGCAATCCCGATCACAGCAATGGCGCCGGGACTGGGTCCCGTTGATGGAATCACGACCGGAACGGTTTGTGAAGTTGCCTCTGATGAACCAGGCAGTTGAGGGCTCAAGCTGAATTCATGATTCTTACCTGAAATGTTATAAAAGTGAATGCATTTGTGATTACTTCATATATTATATACCTTATTCATGGGAGGAAAGGCATGCGGATAGATTTGTTTGAAAGTTCATTACACAAAAATGAAAAATATATATAAAGGCATATAACGGAAACTGTTAAACATTTACTGTTACTAAACATTACTATAATTTTCACATATTTTCCAATGTTTTTCAGTCTTTTCAAAGCCATCTAAAGAGTGTTTGTGGGGGAAGATTCATTGAACGGAATCGGTAGAGAATGATAACTGCGGTCCTTCTTTACTAGCCAACAAGAGCGTGACATCTCTCAATACCCTTCCATGAGTGTTTTGTTCTGTGCATGTATATTTTCCTTCTTATAATTTCATTAGCGCCTTTTAAAATAGCATTTATGTTTGAAACAATATTTAATTGATTGCAGTGTATATAATTCACAAATAAATCAGTTATGTACGAAGGAAAAACACAAATAGTGTCATGCTTCCTGCAGAGCAATTTCCAGGGTACATTGACTATATATACTAAGGAGTATTTTTTATATTGTCAAAAATACCCACTAAATGTTATCCGTTGCTAGCTGCAACGAATATTGCCTCGAGTGAGCATATTTGTCAAAAATAGGATCTAGAACGCGGTAGTTATCCGTCAGGTCGAGACAATTCGTGAGTTACGAAACGCAGAGCAATATCGTTTGCAATCGATTCATCATAAGTATGACATACGTTTGAACGTCCTCCTTGGATCAAGTCCTGAGTTGGAAAGAAAACTAAATCAAAGTCCTAAATTATCACACATTTTACAGAGTCTCTGAATTTAACGACGAACAATTTCTTGTCTCGATGTTTCGAAACCGAAAACGGATGTATTCCTGATTCTACGGGCTTCTGTCAAATCAAATTTATTTACACAATTTCTCAACTATTTTTAAAGAACAAGTTCAAATAACAAGACTGTAATATCTAGAAGCTCAACGCCATTCAACTTTTTCTGCCAAACGAAATGATCATTCATCAATCGTTGTATTTTTTTTCGAAATCGGAAAGACGAGTGTCTAACGCCTACTTAAAATGTTGTTACTTAATCCGAGTCTATCTGTTCGAATAGGGTAAACCTATTGAGCCTCAGTCTCCGTTCTATGTGGTTAATTAAATGTGTCGCAAAGACTCAGCTAGTGCAATTTAGGATAATAATGAGTTGATCATGACTATGTTTAAACCGAACTAGGACTTTTAGAAGTGTTCAGTTCGTGGTGTTCACGTCATATTCTCTTATATATTACTACTATTCTGTACCGTTGAGCTGCTATATTTCCTCCCTTCCTACAAAGGTGTCCGTTCAAGTCCAACGTTTCATCAAGATCATTTATCGCGTAAGCTATGAACCTTATGAGGATTATCATCGACAAATAACTTTACTCTTGATATCGGCTCATATATTCCATCCCCAATGATAATTCCCACCCAACTCATGAGGTTCTATTCGAAAGTCAAACTTGCTAGAAGACATATTCAAAACATAACATGCTATCTTCAGGAAACGTCATTTATACAATTTGTTTCACGAAACCTTTGCAAAAGGTAACAGTTTATTAAAGAATTATGGTCTGAGTAATTCGCTTTGTCATTGATCTTTATTACTTATACATATTGATGGAATGCATGGTATTTCAATAGTCAATGAATTTACCGTAACCTCGTAAGAGTTTCCCATTCGGGGCATTCCGGCGTCTCTTTGCCAAGGGAAAGCAGTGTCACGATCCCTTCGACTATCGCATTGAAGAACAACAGTGTCGCTAACAAAAGTGAATACCGTCGAACGTATATTAGGTAATGTGTGGGGATGGGTTCATCCATACGTGAATTCGGTGTTTTGAGTTATCCAACCGTGGTTATTCTAAACAATGACTGGATCATGAATGTCCACGCTTTGATAACTCAAAACACCGAATTCACGTATGGAGGAACCCATCCCTACACATTACCTAATATACGCTCAACGTTATTCGCCTTTGACGGCGACCTTGGTAAACTTCAATGTCTTCAAAATTCCGCAAAACTTGACTCTGTGTTTGAAAACAATTAGAATTATTGATTAGTATGAATAAATTGTAAAAAATAACTCTCAGAACATGGTCGAAAAGCAAATGTTCATCCCTAATAGATAATTCGAACAGATAAATCAAACCTAGTCAACTTGAGTATAGAATTATTCAAGAATACTTAATTGCAAATGGTGTAGCTGCTACCAGTAGAATAGACCATATGCCATATGTGAAAAAAAAATGTAATGGTCAATGTTTCTATACACATTGAGCTCGAGATCATACAATGCTAATGAACACAATAAATACAGATATTCGAGTACAGTGATCACTGTCGTAATCGACAGTGTGAATAACTATAATGCGTTTCTACGGACGATTGAATAGCAAAAATGGAAATGTAAAGCGAATATTCCATCACTGAATTATATATGCTTTTCGATTCTGTAGGATCAAACTATCATAATGGATAATGCTATAATGGGTAACTAGTTCATCAACATTAAAAGCTTTTTTTGATTTGCCGTCGTTCACAATCAGAAAATAAAACAAAAATTAATTTCCTAGATGCCTAAGATTTGAAAACGTTTATATGTAATGCTCAAATCTCTTCTACATGAATCAAGCTGATACTGGTTGGATAATTTAATTTAAAATGTTTCACATGCACTGAGGGAATAACTACAGTTAGTTAAAATGATCTGTTGATGCTAAATTGATAATAGGATTTGGTTGTCCTACTTTCAAAAGGTATCAGATCTTAAAATTCTGCCCGCATATAGGAATACAGAAAATAAATGACAAGAAGAATGTATTTTGGTGCTCACAGATTTATCACTTACACACCACTAACGGTTTGTGACTGTTTGTCGTCATCATGTGGAGAGAGTAAGATCAGTTATAGTGAGTCTTGAAACAGTGTAATACATTTTAACATTTCCAGTACTCACACTTTAGATTTGCAGCTTTGCTGAAAAGAATTGTACTGCAAATTCCTAATATTCTAACTGTAGCAATTTCTATTTATATATGTTCGTTGCTATAGCACATAACATAGCAGCATACCTTTATATATTCTTTAAAAATACCTAATCCGAAACAAAATATGGATACGTTTTCTCCAATTTAGTCGTGGAATCAATTTCACGAGAATGGTGACATTCACTTGGGCATGTCAACTGCCGCTCCTAAGACAATCAACAAAGAGCATATCTGCGTTGTCAATACTATTCACCTTGAATACGGTTCATGCTCTTTGATAGAAGACATAAAAACAATTTTGTTTTTGAAGCTTTTGAAAATTTGAAAACTTTTATGAACGTAACTTACCGATCCTATATGATTCAAATTCTCGCCATTTTTGAACCAGCTAATTTCTGCCGATGAAATAGTCACGGCTGCATTTGCTTCACAAATTACAGTCGTTTCCTTTCCATTTTAGGTAAAAAATATGAATTCAGCGTGAGCCTTCAACTACCTGGTTCATTAGCGGCAACTTCACAAACGGTTTCGGTCGTGTTTCCATCAAGGGGACTCAGTTCCGGCGCCATTGCGGGAATCGTCATTGCGCTCATTATCCTTGGGATAGTATTCCGGAACAATCTGAAGAATGCTATCAATCAATCCAAGTGGCCTTCTGTATAACTACGACCATAATTGGCAATTATTTGTTATCTGCACTTGCAAAATTTCACGGCTTTGCTTCAAATATTACTCGCGATTGATAGTCCGGCTAGAATGTAATTGTAATCAATGCATTTATGAATGGAATTTTAATAAATAATAATAACTAATAACAGACTATCAGTTGTTTTTTCTATCTATCTACATCTAGTTTCATCATATTCGTATATTGACATGTATATGTACCTGCGTGATCAACTGTTGCGCTATTCACAGTCAGCACACTTCCACCTTTATCCGTGTGAAACTCCGGGAACATCATCTTTTGAAATATATTTAAGTTGATTATGTAAAACGTCTGTAGTTTGAGGATATACCGAGCTATTTATTACAAATTATCAAGAAAGTGAACTTTAAGTCTATTTGATGGACTTGGCATAGTTTCAACGAGAAAAAAACAAAATTCTAATTTTTCAATATAAGAATAAATTGTATTAAATAAATTTTAATGTAGACACATCCGCACAGCTCGCGTTATCTTTAAGCAAACTGGATTGATTGAATGCAGTAATGAATTATTTCGAAAGGAGACCAAAAACATGCAATGCACTCACATTTGGCAGCTCAATAACTGATGATCTGCCAGATTTCATGAAGCGCCACGTAGGACTAGGAATCGGGTCACCGAAATTCGAATAGGTTCTCCGATCAGAAAGGTTTTCCTGTTTTCTGAACGTTCCACAATACGATCGACAATACCAGTTGAGCCATCAGTTTGTGTAAAATGAAACACGTTCAATTCACCACTGATTGCGCTACTAGTTAACTTGGGATCGCGAATTATGCATTGCAATATCACTCGGGTATTTTGCGCTCCAGGTATATTCATTATAATGGCATGACCTTGAAATGAAGAAAGGAATCATGACAATTGTAGAAATTAGGTTCGGGAAACATTTCATAACATTGCACGATAGTTCAATAGTAAAATATAGCAAAACAAACACATATTTAAGGTATTGAAAAATACTAATTATATATATATATATATATATATATATAATATATATATATATACAAAAGAGGTTTTTCAAAGAGATAGGAAAGCTCGTTGGCTTGAACCGGCGAGTTGTGAGGAACTTGCACATGACCTCTCACATTGGAGGCATTATGTTAAGCGTCGTCTGCAAGCAGAGGAGGAGCAAATACAGATCTTGGCTGATGAACGCAGATCACACCACCTGCGGTAATCGATGAAATTCAACCAAATTTTGACTTCCGTTGCAAGCGCTGTGAGAGAGATTGTTCCGCTAAAAACGGACTGTCTAGTCGTTCCAAATGCTGCAGAATATGAACATTCATGCGATTGTGATGTACATCTATTATCGACATCGACCGAAGTAGGCCAACATTCATTTGTTTAGTCCGTCCACGAAATATTGTGGAAAGATTAAAAAGAAACGCAAAACATACATCTACCTTTTATATCCACTAGATCGATTAATTAGTTAAGATTTATTTAATATAACAAGTCAGAATAACCGCATTGCGAATAAAACCTTTACGATCATGGAGTTAAACTGATTCTAGCTGAATAGGTTTAGATTGTAAATAGGATAAATAAAAAGCTGTTCGTTGCTTCATAATCATTGTGCAACAATGGAGTCAATTGATTCGAATATAACTACCATAATCTCTATAGTTCCAAAACGAAATCATTATATATTACTTGTTGTGAATGTAAAAATGTGAATAATTGTCTATAATGCTTACTCGCACTCTCCGCCGTGCTCCGTGAAATGCGGACGAAATGTATGAAACACAAGAGTTGAAATTTGCACACAAAGATCACAACGCTTATGATTGGCCAAATTTCGTACGATCGATTTTGTGGATGCACTCAGTGCGACCTGTAATTCAGTGATTAAAGATGCCGCATGAGTGGTTAATAGTCTGTGAGAAATATTGATCAAACCAGAGGACAAATCGTACAAAATATATGAAGATTTCATGAAGCATGGTATAGCTGCAGCAATTACCCGTGTTGCCTACAGAATGGAGAAAAAACTTTTTATAAAAAAACAGCGAAATTATATATTTCCATATAATAGTAAATTCATTTAGGAATAGACGCAAGATTTCGGAACATTCAGAAACGGTGTGTAAATATCTCTGATGCATTTTATTTTCTCTGAGACTTCATGGATTAATATGTGTGCGCACTTCATTTCCAATTGTCTCTGAATGGTACTACTTTCCCAGGAATTGTTAAAATCCAATAAAAATGAAATTCGAACTCAATCAGTAGGATGCGTTATATGACAACGTTTCGCGACTAACTCCGAAGCTGCCTCAGATCAGTGGGGATAGTCAGAGAAGGAAACGTATATGATTAGCATTATAACCATCACTACTAACTAGTCTCTCATTAAACAGACAATAAAAATCCTAGAGATGCCAGGGTGCTTGAACAAAGCACGAATGATTTGGATTTATTTCTAATCCAGATGCACTTAATGAGAAGAGTAGACAGTTTCGAGACGATATCTTATTGACTGGGGGGCTACCAAGTTTAAGGTGAGCGTTAACCGTCCAATGAGTTATGGAAATCTCTACCAACACCGGAACCACATCTAGGTGCTGCCTTCTGCGCTAGTCGAGACAGAGCCTTTAACCGATATCTCCTGATTTTCGTGTTTTTATCCGCCGAATTGGGTGTCCTCTACAACGATGGGTTGTGATGTACCCAAAAGCAGTTCAATATTGTGAATCATCTGTTGCCCTTGAAGCAAGTGCTTCTCCTCTATGACACTACAACGTGGCCGTCACAGGAGTTCGCATGACAAATTTGAATATAAATTCGGACTGCTTAACAGGACTCCGTATCCGAAAGATCCACATATAATAATACTACTAGATTTACACGAATGCTGTTGCTTTGGATGTTAGAATCGAATCAGGTAGTAAAGATTGGTCGTGGACACTTTGTGTGTGAAGTGATTTAGGTGGTTGTAATGAGAATGAGTTTAGTCATCTCACGGACATTATAATCCGCATGTTACAGGTGCAATCGTTTGATGCGAAGCCTGAGAAAGATGAAATCAGCTATTATGGATGTTTGATTTCTTCTCAGACTTAGAGCATTATGCATTATTTCTAGCAACATGTATTTATGGCCATCGGCTGAGGTGGCTAGGCGGTAAATGAAACCCAGGATGGTGTTCTATCCCGAATCCAGAATCAATCAACACCTTATTGTATCCCCTAGCTCAAAACATGTATCATCAACAGTTGTGAATTGACGTCATGCATAATATTACACGATAATAGCACAAGTTTTTACTTGAGCGGTATAACCAATGCAAGATTATGTTCGCAATTGCTAACATGGGAACACGTCTCGGACGCAGCGGTCATGTAATGATTCCTCGAATGGGGCAATGTATCTATTAAATTCGCAAAGCCAGCGCATTAGTGAATAGACAGTTAATGGTGGTTTTTTTATGCATCGATGATTTATGTAAGGTGTCTATTCGCCCAACGCTTTGAGAGTCAGACCATCGTTGTTTATATAACCATTTTCAGAGTTTGAGTATTCAATATCTTGGACGCTGGGGTATTAGCTTGTGTTGCTGAGGACGTCTTCAATGTACTCATACTAACGTCATTGGGGATATTTCAACTTTGTATTCGGTGAAGATTTTTTGCGAAGTTCCGAGAGAGGACTTGATAGGAAAGTTAGTTTCAGAAACGATCGTTCAACACAATTATAATTTGGTGACCGGGTTGTAATGAAGGTAATCAAAACAACACATATACTGGCTCCTATATTTTATACTATATTGTTCACTGTTTTCAGTTGTGCTAATATTTAACAGTCTCCATCGTATTGGTGTGCTCTGAAACGCTTAGAAAGATTTGACTGTGTTCCATCCCTAAAACGATACGTCCTTTTTTTCCTACCAGGATATAATGTGGGAAATTCAATTTTCGAATTTCGGAAACTCACGTAGCACTTAGGATTTCAAAATCACAGTTTCCATGAGAATGATATGGAATCCTTCTCAATGTTGAAAGTTATTTTCGAGAACCTGGATCGCCGAAATGTGTGTTGCTTGAATGGCAAACCCAGAGCATAAACACAACATGTCTGATGGTTTACGAACCCATCATCGTACAGAGGTTGAATCATCTTTCTAACTCGTTTCTCTTTTGATTCACAAAACGTATCTTATGGGTGCGGTATTTTAGTACAAACTGCACTGCCATTATTGCGTTACTTATTTGCAAATTCCATGTGGTTGCAGCTTATTGAGCACAGATGAAAATACGACCAGAAAACCATGGCATTTTTACCTGGTCTAAAATTTGACTTTCTCAAAGTGCACCGCGTATCCGATCAATAATACGTTGCGCGCATAAATGAAACGTGTGGGTTAAACTCAGTTTAGTAAACTGAAACCTAACACTTTTATCTATACGGAATGTTGTTTGACGCTGTATTGCTGAGGAAAACGGCGTTACACCAATCGAAATAAACTGCATATCGCAAACTGAAAATAATAATCATTTTCGACAGATTCATTTGAACCAGATTCAAATTGAAATTCAAATTCATAGATTTATGGTCAAAAAAGTTATTACTTCAAAACACCACAGGATTACGGTATTAATAAAACATGAAAAACACATTTGTATAAAAGCAATAGAAAATATCAAATGTCAGGCTCACCAATGTTATTATTTTGCATATGTAAGTCTAATTTCACTTTAAACGCCGCCAGGCAAGGAGAGTCCACCACATGTTGGGGTAGGGAATTCCAATGAAATATAGTACGTACAGCGAAAAAATGGCGCCAACAATAAATACTGGAACTTGGAACGTAAAGGGATAAGGTATGTCCGCGCGTCACTTTCCCATCACACACATCAAGCAAGTGTTTTAGTGAATGTCCTTCGTAGACCACAATTCTATATGTCAGAATAATATCGCGTCGTATCCTCCTTTGGGTAAAGTCGCATAGACCCAGACGTTGCAATCTTTCGGTGTACGGCACAATAACTCACCCTTGTTTTACGCCTTGGCGAATTTAAAAGGCTTCTGAATGGAAACTGTTAGAAAGTACTGAGCACTTCATGCCTGAGTAGAACGAAATAACTAGCTTTAGCAGTCTTTGTGAGCAGCCAATCAAATCAGGCGTTTTGAAAAGACCCACCTTGTTGACGTAGTCGAATGCCTCCGTTAAATCGATAAAAACAGCGTATAATGGCGTACGATGTTTCCGACACTTTTCTCGAAGTTGTTTATTGGAGGGATCATGTCAACGGTCAATCTTCCCATGCGGAAACCACATTGCGATTCGGAGTAAATTCTATCAGCTAAAACTTGCAGCCGGATCTGTAAGACTTTAGCAAACAATTTGCCTACAACATTCAGAAGGAAGATTCCTCTGTAATTGTTGCAGTCGCCTCTATCACCGTTATTCTTAAATAGCGTGATAATCTTTATGTCTCGCATCTCTTGTGGGACACCCCCCTCCTGCCAGCACTGAAAAAGTGAAAAGTGAAAAGGCTGTAATAATGCTGTTCTACGGCATTTAATGAGCTCAGGTGGAATTCCGTCGTCAACAGGGGCCTTTCCGTTCGCTAAGCGATCGATCGCCCTAATGCGCTCGTCAAGAGTAGGCGGATTATATAGATAATAAATAGTCAGCAAAAAAACATGTGGTGAAACCGTACTGTCCCTAGAGTATAAAGAGAAGAAGTGCTCTACCCATCTTTCCATCTGCTGCATTTTGTCCACAATCGGGTCACCAGATGCAGACTTTATGGGAGCCGTTTTAAGTTTGTTTGGACCAATGGCTCTCTTGATCCCATTATACAAGGCGTTAAAATTTCCAGTATCCGCAACCTTTTCGGATACTAAGTCTAATTGCTGTCAAATAGTCATTGACACATCTCCTTGCAGTCTGTTAGACATTATTTCTAGCTGCTCTCAAAAGTCGCAAGTTTTCATCTGTTGGCATAACTTTGAACCTCAATAATGCTGACCGTTTCTCATCCAACACAGCAGTCATCTCAGAAGCTTTTGCTCCAAACCAGTCGCTCGTTCGAGCTTTCTTCGGTCCGAAAGTGAATAGTGCGACTCGGCATTTACAGCTTTTTATCCATTCCTAGTTTTCTGAATCCGATTCACATTGTTGGTACTATACATCGATGAATTATTATGAACGAACTTTATTTTTGACGGAAACTTGGACGTTTGAACTGGAATAGATTGTGAATTTTGTGTTGGAAAATAACATATTTGATACAGTTTGTCCTTTTAGTTTCGTGTATAATAAAGGGTACAAGATTTCGTCCCCGTTTCACATGCATTACTTCGGTTCGGGAGGTAAATGTATCCCGTGATAGTTTTTCTATGCTTGATCGCTTGCCAAACAATCACTCTTGGATTCTGTGTTTGAACATCGGGGTTTGTTTCAACAGTGGCATTCGAATATAATTTTCCTTACGACTTATTCAGTGTGTCCAATCTAATTACAGTGAATCTGACTCTCTCCAACAGATGACCGCAAAAAAATTCAAAAACCGGTTGTGGTGTGCATATGCTAGGATGTTAGCAGAAACTTAATTTGTTCTGCATTATGTTTGTCGTATTCAGCGAGCAGTTCTTGTAATATCGATGACGCATCCGATTGATTCAAACTAACACGTGAGCCAATAAGTAAAATATATTGGTTAATTAATTGGCATTTGTATCATACATCACATTCATCCGTTTATTACTAGGCTTGCTGCATCAGCCCACGTATTCTGACCGGCTCGTCCAGCCTGCATTAGTAGAACAAAGCGATGTTTGTCTGGCAGGCTACAGCACTCCAAGCATCATTACAACATGATTGCATAACTGTTTGGAATTAGTTATCACTGTTGATCAAAATACCACATAGTTTTACAACATGTAATTTAGTCTGTATCGCGTATAATCTCATGAAACTAGATATACATAGATATAAAAGACAACTGATAGTCTGTAATTAGTTATTATTATTTATTAGAATTCCATTTATTGATGCGTTCAAAATAATTGCATTCTACCCGGAATATCAATCGCGAGTGATAGTTAAAGCAAAGCAATGAAATTTCGCAAGTGCTGATAACAATTGTTTTCCAGTTATGGTCGCATTTACACTGAAGGCCACTTGGATTGTTTAAATGCATTCTTCAGATTCTTCCGGAATACTATCCCAAGGACAACCAGTCCGATAACACATGCGGCGACAATCACAATTCCCGCAATGGAGCCGGGACTAAGTCCCGTGATTCAATCACGACATAAACAGTTTGTGAAGTTGCCGCTAATCAACCAGGTAGTTGAAGGCTCAAGCTGAATTCATAATTCTTTCCTAAAATGTCATAAAAGTGAATGCCTTTTTGAATACTTCATATATTATATACCTGACTCATGGGAGGGAAGGCATGCGGATAGATATGTTTGAAGTTCATTACTCAAAATCGAAAAATATATGTATAGGCATTTCATGGAACCTGTCAGACATTCACTGTTACTAAGCATCAATATAAATTTTCAGATATTGTTCAAAGTTTTTCCAGTGTTCTCATGGTTTGGAGCTCTGACTGCACGGTCCCTAGAATGCATGCGAACTCCGAAAGTAGAAAAGAATATTCTCCAAGTGATCGCTGAGTGTTGGCATTTATAATTATAAATATCGCCTCACAAGTTTGACAGATTGCCACAAGGTATGTGCGCAATGGATCTCATAGTATCCCCGTAAAAATATGACCGCTTTTTGAAAGCCATCTAAAAAGTGTTTGTGGGGGACGATCCATTGAACGGAATCGGTAGAGAATGACAACTGCGGTCCTTCTTTACTAGCCAACAAGAGCGTCACATCTCTCAATACGCTTTCATGAGTATTTTGTTCTGTGCATGTATATTTTTCTTCTTATGATTCCATTAGCGCCTTTCAAAATAGCATTTATGTTTGAAACGATATTCAATTGATTGCAGTGTATATAATTCACAAAGAAATCAGTTTTGCACGAAGGAAAAACAACAAATATTGTCATGCTTCCTGCAGAACAATTTCCAGGGTATATTGAATATATATACTGAGGAGTATCGTTTATATTGTCAAAAATACCCACTGAATGTTACCCGTTCCTATATTCAACGATTATTGCCTCGAGAAAGCATATTGGTCAAAATTAGGATCTAAAACGCTGTGGTTATCCGTCAGGTGGAGACAATTAGTGAGTTAAGAAACGCAGAGCAAAATCGTTTGCAATCAAGTCCTGGGTTGGAAAGACAACTGAATTAAAATCCTAAATTATCACATACTTCACAGCATTTAATGACAAAAAATTTATTGTCTCGATGTTTCGATACTGAAAACAGATAGATTCTTGATTCTACTATTTATAAAGAACAAGTTTAAATAACAAGACTGTAATATTTATAAGCTCAACGACATACTACTTTTTCTGCCAAACAAAATGATCCTTCATCAATAGTAGTATTTTTGTTTTTTTCGAAATCGGAAGGCCGAGTGTCTAACGCCCACCTAAAATGATAGTACTTAATCCGAGCCTATCTGTTCAAATAGGCTTAACATATTAAGCCTTAGTCTCGGTTATCTGTGGTTCATACAATGTGTCGCAAAGACTCAGCGGGTGCAATTTAGGATAATGAGGAGTTAAATATGACCATGTTCAAACCGAAGTAGGACGTTTAGAAGTGTTTAGTTCGTCATATTCTCTTGTATATGACTAATATTCTGTACAGTTAGGCTGCTATATATCTGCTCTTCCTTCTAAAGTGTCCGTTCAAGTCCAACGTTTCATCAAGATCATTTATCGCGCAAGCTATGAACCTTATGAGGATTATAATTGACAAATTACTTTACTTTTGATATCGGCTTATATATTCCATCCTCAATGATAATTCCCACCCAACTCATGAGGTTCTATTCGAAAGTCAATCTTGCTTGAAGACATATTCAAAACATATCATGCTATCTTCAGGAAACGTCATTTATACAATTTGATTCACGAAACCTTTAAAAAAGGCAACAGTTTATTAAATAATTATGGTCTGAGTAAATCGCTTTGCCATTGTTCTTTATTTCTTATCCATATTAATGGAATGCATGGTATTTCAATAGTCAATGAATTTACCGTAATCTCGTAAGAGTTTCCCATTTGGGGCATTCCGGCGTCTTTTTGCCAAGGGAAAGCAGTTTCACGATTCCCTCGAATATTGCATTGAAGAATAACATTGTCGCTATCAAAAGCGAATACCGTCGAACGTATATTAAGTAATGTGTGGGGATGGGTTCATCCATACGTGAATTCGGTGTTTTGAGTTATCCAACCGTGGACATTCGATACAATGCATTGAATCATGAATGTCCATTGTTGGATAACTCAAAACACCGAAATCACGTATGGAGGAACCCATCCCCACACATTAACTAATATACGCTCAACGTTATTCGCCTTTGGCGGCGACATTGTTAAACTTCAACGTATTCACAATTCCGCAAAACTTGACTCTGTGTTTGAAAACAATTAGAATCATTGATTAGTATGAATACATTGTTAAAAATAACTCTCAGAACATGGTCGAAAAGCAAATGTTCATCCCTAATAGATAATTCGAACAGATAAATGAAACCAAGTCAACTTGAGTTTAGAATTATCCAAGAATACTCAATTGCAAATGGTCCAGCAGCGAATAGTAGAATAGACCGTATGGCATGTGAATAAAAATGTTATGGTCGAGGTTTCTATACACATTGGGCTCGGGATCATACAATGCTAATGAACACATCAAAGAGAGATATGCGAGTACAGTGATCACATTGTGCACTGTCGTGATCGACGGTGTAAATAACTATAATGCGTTTCTACTGACGATTGAGCAGCAAAAATGGAAATGTAAAGCGAATATTCCATCACTGAATTATATATGCTTTTCGATTCAGTAAGAAAAAACCATCATAATGGAAAATGCTATCATGGTTAACTAGTTTATCAACATTAAAATCATTTTTTGATTTGTCGTCGTTCACAATTAGAAAATATAACAAAATTTAATTTCGCGTATGCCTAAGATTTGAAAACGTTTATGTGTAATCCTCAAATCTCTTCTACATGAATCAAGCTGATACTGGTTGTATAATTTAATTTGAAATGCTTTACATGCATTGAGGGACTAACTACAGTTATTCGAAATAATCTGTTGATGCTAAATTAATAATATTATGTAGTTGTCTAACTTTCAAAAGGTATCAGGTCTTAAAATTCTGCCCGCATATAGGAATACCGAAAATAAATGACAAAAAAGAATGTATTGTGGTGCTCACATATTTATCACTTACACACCACTACCAGTTTCTGGCTGTTTGCCGTCATCAGGTGGAGAGAGTAAGATCAGTTATATTGAGTCTTGGAACAGTGTAAGACATTTTAAAATTTCCACTACTCACACTTTAAATTTGCTGCTTTTTCGAATGAATTAAACTACAAATTTCTAAAATTCGAACATTAGCAATTTCTATTTTAATACGCTGGTTGCTATAGCACATAACATAACAGCATAACTTTATATATTCTTCAAAAATAACTAATCCGAAACAAAATATGGATACGTTTTTTCCAATTTAGTAGTAGAATCAATTTCACTAGAGTGGTGACATTCGCTTGTGTATGTCACCTACCGCTCTCAAGACAATCAACAAAGAGCTTCTCTGCGTTGTCAATACTGTTTTCCTTGAATATGGTTTATGTTATTTTAATAGAAGACATAAAAACAATTTTGTTTGTGAAGCTTTGAAAAATTTCAAACATATTTTGAACTTAACTTACCGATGTTTTATGATTCAACTTCTCGCTATTTTTGAATCAGCTAATTTCTGACGATGGAATAGTCATAGCTGCATTTGCTTCACATATTACAGTCGTTTCCTTTCCGTTTTAGGTAAGAAATATGAATTCAGCGTGAGTCTTCAACTACCTGGTTCATAAGCGGCAACTTCACAAACTGATTCGTTCGTGATTCCATCAAGGGGACTCAGTTCCGACGCAATCGCTGGAATCCTGATTGCGCTGTATGTGTTATCGCGCTGATTATCCTTGGGAAAGTATTTTGGAAGAACCTAAAGAATGCAATCGAATAATCCAAGTGGCCAAGAATGCAATTGTAATAAAGGCATCGTTGAATGGAATTTTAATAAAAATTAACAACTAATAACAGACTATCTGTTGTTTTTATATCTATGTACATCCAGTTTCATGGAATTTTACGCGATACAGACTAGATTACATGTTGTAGAACTATGTGGTATTTTGATCAACAGTGATAATCAATTCCAATCAGTTATGCAATAATGTTTTAACGATGCTTGGAGTGTTGTAGCCTGCCAGACAAACATCGCTTTGTTCCACTACTGTAGTCTGGTCGAGCCGGTCTCGTTCAGAATACGTGGGCTGATACAGCAAGCTCAGCAATAAACGAATGAATGTGATGTATGATAAAAATGCTAATTAATAAACCAATATATTTTACTTATTGGTCCACGTGTTAATACGAAATAATCGGAGGCGATCATCGATATTACGAGAACTGCTTGCTGAATACGATGAACATAATACAGAACAAATTACGTTTCTGCTAACATCCTCGCATATGCAGACCACAACCGGTTTTTTTTAATTTTTTGCGGTCATCAGTTCGAGCGAGTCAGTTTAACTTTAATGAGATTGGACACACTGAATAAATCGTAAGCAAAATTATACTCGAATGCCTATGCTGAAACGAACCACGATGTTCCAACACAGAATCCCAGTGTGATTGTTGGACAAGCTTGACGCATAAAACGATAGATATAAGTAAGCTACAAATTCATTATTCCGATAGCATTTCGGATTGAAGTATTTCGAATGTTTCAAGCTTCTTATTCCATTCTCATGACGTACTAGTTGTGTAAACATCCTCTGTATACCACTTTGAGCATGATGTAACGCATTGATGGCTCTAACTAGCAACGTTGTTTCTATGTTGCCAACTATGATTTTCCAATGCGAAACATTTAGTCTCTGACGGTTGAGATATTTGGTTACGCGAAAGAACACAGCTAAATCAGAAGCAAAGCAAAAAATCCAATTTAAATTGTTAATAATTTTCCAAAACTCAACTTCAACCTCGATAGTAAATTGTTCACTAACCATATTCGCATATTGACATGTATATGTTTCTGCGTGATCAACTGTTGCGCTATTCACAGTCAGCACACTTCCACCTTTATCCGTGTGAAACTCCGGGAACATCATCTTTTGAAATATATTTAAGTTGAATATGTAAAACGTCTGTAGTTTGAGGATATACCGAGCTATTCATTACAAATTATCGAGAAAGTGAATTTTGAGTCTATTTGATGGACTTGGCATAGTTTCAATTAGAAAAAAACAAAATTCTAATTTTTCAATATAAAAATAAATTGTGTCATATAAATTTTGATGTAGACTCATCCGCACAGCTCGCGTTATCTTTAAGCGAACTGGACTGATCGAATGAATTAATGAAGTGTTTCGAAATAAGACCAAAACCATACAATGCACTCACATTTGACAGCTCAATGTCTGATGGTCTGCCAGATTTGGTGAACCGCCACGTAGTACTAGGAATCGGGTCACCGAAATTCGAATAAGGTCACCGATCAGAAAGGTTTTACTGTTTTCTGAACCTTCCACAATACGATCGACAACACCAGTTGAGCCATCAGATTGTGTAAAATTAAACACGTTCAATTCACCACCGATTGTGCTACGAGTTAACTTGGGATTGCTAACTATGCATTGCAATATCAATCGGGTAGTTTGCGCTCCAAGTATATTCATAATAATGGTATGACCTTTAAACGAACAAAGGAATCATGACAATTGTAGAAATTAAGATCGGGAAACATTCCATAACATTGCACGATAGTTCAGTAGTAAAATATAGCAAAACGAACACATATTTAAGGTATTGAACAATACTAATATGAATATATATATTATATAATATATAGATTAATTATAGATATATAGATATATATATAGATATATATATATAGATACAAAGAGGTTTTTCAAAGAGATATAATGCGCTTGGCTCGACCCGGCGAGTTGTGAAGGACTTGCACATGACCTCTCACATTGGAGGCATTATGTTAAGCGTCGTCTGCAAGCAGAGGAGGAGCAAATACAGATCTTGGCTGATGAACGCAGATCACACCACCTGCGGTAATCGATGAAATTCAACCAAATTTTGACTTCCGTTGCAAGCGCTGTGAGAGAGATTGTTCCGCTAAAAACGGACTGTCTAGTCGTTCCAAATGCTGCAGAATATGAACATTCATGCGATTGTGATGTACATCTATTATCGACATCGACCGAAGTAGGCCAACATTCATTTGTTTAGTCCGTCCACGAAATATTGTGGAAAGATTAAAAAGAAACGCAAAACATACATCTACCTTTTATATCCACTAGATCGATTAATTAGTTAAGATTTATTTAATATAACAAGTCAGAATAACCGCATTGCGAATAAAACCTTTACGATCATGGAGTTAAACTGATTCTAGCTGAATAGGTTTAGATTGTAAATAGGATAAATAAAAAGCTGTTCGTTGCTTCATAATCATTGTGCAACAATGGAGTCAATTGATTCGAATATAACTACCATAATCTCTATAGTTCCAAAACGAAATCATTATATATTACTTGTTGTGAATGTAAAAATGTGAATAATTGTCTATAATGCTTACTCGCACTCTCCGCCGTGCTCCGTGAAATGCGGACGAAATGTATGAAACACAAGAGTTGAAATTTGCACACAAAGATCACAACGCTTATGATTGGCCAAATTTCGTACGATCGATTTTGTGGATGCACTCAGTGCGACCTGTAATTCAGTGATTAAAGATGCCGCATGAGTGGTTAATAGTCTGTGAGAAATATTGATCAAACCAGAGGACAAATCGTACAAAATATATGAAGATTTCATGAAGCATGGTATAGCTGCAGCAATTACCCGTGTTGCCTACAGAATGGAGAAAAAACTTTTTATAAAAAAACAGCGAAATTATATATTTCCATATAATAGTAAATTCATTTAGGAATAGACGCAAGATTTCGGAACATTCAGAAACGGTGTGTAAATATCTCTGATGCATTTTATTTTCTCTGAGACTTCATGGATTAATATGTGTGCGCACTTCATTTCCAATTGTCTCTGAATGGTACTACTTTCCCAGGAATTGTTAAAATCCAATAAAAATGAAATTCGAACTCAATCAGTAGGATGCGTTATATGACAACGTTTCGCGACTAACTCCGAAGCTGCCTCAGATCAGTGCGGATAGTCAGAGAAGGAAACGTATATGATTAGCATTATAACCATCACTACTAACTGGTCTCTCATTAAACAGACAATAAAAATCCTAGAGATGCCAGGGTGCTTGAACAAAGCACGAATGATTTGGATTTATTTCTAATCCAGATGCACTTAATGAGAAGAGTAGACAGTTTCGAGACGATATCTTATTGACTGGGGGCTACCAAGTTTAATGTGAGCGTTAACCGTCCAATGAGTTATGGAAATCTCTACCAACACCGGAACCACATTTAGGTGATGCCTTCCGCGCTAGTACAGACAGAGCCTTTAACCGATATCTCCTGATTTCCGTGTTTTCATCTGCCGAATTGGGTGTCCTCTACAACGATGGGTTGTGATGTACATGTATGCAGTTCAATATTGCGAATTATCTGTTGCCCTTGAAGCAAGTGCTTCTTCTTTATGACACTACAACGTGGTCGTCGCAGAAGTTCGCATGACAAATTTGAATATAAATTCAGACTGCTTAACAGGACTCCGTATCCGGGAGATCCGCATATAATTATACTACTAGATTTACACGAATGCTGTTGCTTTGGATGTTAGAATCGAATCTGGTAGTAAAGATTGGTCGTGGACACTTTGCGTGTGAAGTGATTTAGGTGGTTGTAATGAGAATGAGTTTAGTCATCTCACGGACATTATAATCCGCATGTTACAGGTGCAATCGTTTGATGCGAAGCCTGGGAAAGTTGAAATCAGCTATTATGGATATTTGATTTCTGCTTAGACTTAGAGCATTATGCATTATTTCTAGCAACATATATTTATGGGCATCGGCTGAGGTGGCTAGGCGGTAAATGAAACCCAGCATGGAATTCTATCCCGAATCCCGAATCAATGTTTACCACATTGTATCCCCTAGCTCAAAACATGTATCATCAACAGTTGTGAATTGACGTCATGCATAATATTACACGGTAATTGCACACCTTGTACTTGAGCGGTCCAACCAATGCAAGATTATGTTCGCAATTGCTAGCATGGAAACACATCTCAGACACAGCGGAAATGTTATGTTTGCTCGAATGGGTTAATACATATATTTATTTCGCAAAACCAGCGCATTAGTTATTAAACAGTTAATGGTGGTTTTTTTATGCATCGATGATTTATGTGAGGTGTCTATTCGCCCAACGCATTGAGAGCCAGACCACCGTAGTTTATATAAAAAAATTCAGAGTTTGAGTCGTCAATATCTGGGACGGAGGGGTATTAGCTATCGTTTCCGAGACCGTGTTTATTCTACTCATACTAACGTCGTTGAAGATATTTCAACTCCGTATTAGTTGAAGATTTTTTGCTAAGTCTGTGAGAGGACTTGATAGGAAAGTTAGTTTCAGAAACGATGGTTCATCGTCATTATAATTTGATGACCGGGGTGTACTGGAGTTAGTCACAACAACACACTCACTCGCTCCTATCTTATTGCCATATTGCTCACTATTTTCAGTTGTGCTAATAATTAACCATCTCCATCGTATTGGTGTGCTCTGGAACGCTTAGAAATATGAGACTCTGTTTCATCCCTAAAACGATACGTCCTTTTACTTTCCTACCAGGATATAATGTGTGGAAATCAATTTTCCAAGTTCGGAAACTCAGGTAGCAATGAGGAATCCAAAATCACAGTTTCCATGAGAATGATATAGAATCCTTCTCAATGTTGGAAGTTATTTTCGAGAACCTGGATAGCCGAAATGTGTGTTGCTTAAATGGCGAACCCAGATCATAAACGCAGCAGGTCTGATTGTTTACAAACCAATGATCGTACAGAGGTTGAATCATCAGTCTAACTCGTTTATCTGTTTATTCTTAAAAAGTATCTTATGGGTGCCGTATTTTAGTACAAACTGCACTGCCATTTTTGCGTTTCTTATCCGCAAATTCCATGTGGTTGCAGTTCATTGAGCATAGATGAAAATACGACCCGAAAACAATGGTGTTTGTACGTGATCTAAAAGTGGACTTTCTCAAAGTGCACCACGTATGCGACCAATAATACGTTGCGCGCATAAATGAAACGTGTGGGTTAAACTCAGTTAGGTAAATGGAAACCTAACACTATTATCTATATGACATGTTGTTGGACGCTGTAATGCTGAGGAAAACGGCGTTAAACCAATCGAAATAAACTGCAGATCACAAACTGAAAATAAGACTCTTTTTCGACAGATTAATTTAAACCAGGAATGCTAAGTCCAGATATTCAGAAATGGTGGAAATTCTAAATAATGTAGAGAGAGTGACTAAATATATGTGATACGAAAAGTATATTTTTAATGAACGTTTATCAGACCTTGAATGCCCAATCTTTCCCCAGTCCTTGAATCGAGCGCCCAATCGGTTAGGACATCATTTCAATTGGTGGGCGTTATATGTCAAATCGAGCGGCAGAAATAGGTCCGGCACAAACAACTGGAAGGACTGACTTACCCTTAACCTAAAGCAGTCATCTTTAATTTCGCGTAGCAGGTACAATGATCATGAAATGTCAGTCAAATCGAAGCAGAGAAATGGACCATATCAACCACTGATAAATTATAATTCAGTTTTGTGTGATGACATCGTAAATAAATGGTGAAGCGGCTTGGGAAATAATGCAGAATGTTTAAACTTGGTTGAAAACCTTTTGGTGAATGTCTGCATTGGGATACGATCGAACATATTTGGCGTAGGTCAACTTGGAGTCAATATATCCACTGGAGTAGTGATCAACCGATTGAAATGCACGTAATTGTCCCTAATGTGAGCTTGCAAACCTGTAGCACAAGCGTCATCAATGATCATATTCTAGACAATCGTTCGACATTACTGCAGCGGAGCAGCTAAAGTGCCATGCCTCGCGTGCACCACATTGATCGTTAATCGTGAATCGATTATTGACAGTGAACGAACTTTCGATTAATCATTAATCATGATCGATAGTTCGTGCATATTGTGATTATCATATACTGTACAATTTTGTGTTATTCATTCATTCGGCCAATACACGAGTTCGAGTTCGGTTGTGTTTTCTGATTGACGGCTGGGCCAATGCAACAACCCAGGGTGATAACAATTGACGACGGGGATAAACTCTTAAAACAGTTGCGGGATGAGCCTGTATGAAAATCGTTCCTTTACTCATAGAACCGGATCAACGTCAAATCAAACTATTGGATGCTTTCTTGTCGAAACTAAATTTGAATACTGAAGAACATGCAGAACCGCGTTTACAAGAAACATATGCCAAATATAGACACAGAGAAAGTAGTTGCTATACCAATTCCAAGAAAAACCTTAACCGAAGACAGTCAAATGTTGTATTCTCTACAAATAGTGAGTCGTTCCGCAGTCTTCAAAAATATATTTCAATCTAGGTCGCTGCACTTAAATGGAAGCTGAGCGGCATTTAAAACCGGGATCACGCCCTGTGTCCCGCTCAAAAAGGCCGATGCCTTGCGCAAGTCTTATTGCAGTCGAGGAAGCGTTGGACCGCTTAGAAAGTGAATGAGTCATCAGCCCAGATAATTATTCATCCTGGGCTGCAAACGGTTAACTTAGACTATGTCCCGATTTCTCTACAGGACTAAACGACTGTCTCGAGACTCAGCAGTATTCGTTGCCTGTCTCAGAAGACATGTTCGCACAACTTAATGGAGCCAGAATTGTTTCGAAGAAAGATTTCTCAAACGCAGACATCGAAAAGTCGAAAAACTTCTAACAATCAACACGCATCGAGGCCTCTATTGTTTTTATCGTCTACCATTTGGTGTCAAGTTCGCACCGGCAATCTTCCAGCAAATCATGGACACAATGCTCTCAGGATCGCCTTTTGCAATGTATGACTGTTGTCAGTTCGAACCCCGAAGAACATTACACACATTTTTGTCAGTTGTTTACACGTATTGAGGAATATGGATTTCAGGTGCGTTCAGGGAAATTTTGTCTGATGTTGTCCAATGTGTATTACAATGGATCCATAATAGACAGTAATGGTAGAAGACCTGACCCCAACAAAATCGCAGCGGTATGTCTCCACCCCAGGATTTTGCTTTTTACAGTCGTTGTTGGCACTAGAAAATTACTATCATAATTTTGTTCCTCAGATACACAAGCTCAAGGCTCCGTTAAACAAGCTTTTGACTAAAGGCACAAGATGGATTTTTTCAAATGAGTGCCAATAGGCATTTCAAAATATCAAAAAGGTTCTATCTTCAGATCTGCTACTGACGCATTACGATCCGAGACTTCCAATCATTGTTGACGCTGATGCATCTCAAGATGTACTTGGAGCGGTGTTATTACTCGAGTTCAGCGATGGTCGTCAAAAGGCCGTTGAGTATGCCTCGCTTTCACTGTTGCCAGCAGAGAAACATAGTCAAATCGAGAAAGAAGGGCTTACACTGGCGTTTGCCACTAAGAAATTTTATAAGGTGATTCATGGAAGACGATATACAATGTACACAGACCATAAACCATTGCTATCAATAATTGGCACCAAAAAAGGTATTCCATTACATACGGCAAATCGACTTCAACGTTGGGCCATACACATTTCAGCCTGTCGAGATTGTACACATCTAATTGTACTTAACACGTTTATGTACAGATTTTGACATCTTCAGTTCAGTTTGTTCTGAAAATACCGTTACCCTCAGACGGCAGATAGAACTATTTATTTTTCGATTTCCTGTTAACGTTATCACTCACGGTTCAACGATTCTTTGTTCGATAACTTAGTAAACACAATTTTTCTGTTGAATACGATTTTGTACATAATCCACTCATCACTTAATCACATTACACTTCTGTTGTGTGCGTTACCCGCGTTCTCGGTAGATCTGGGCTTTGGAAATTCCGCCTCGGGAACGTAACATTTCGAGTAGAAATATTGAAGTCATTACAAGAACAACAAGGAATTACCAAAGAAGGATTGCGGATTATATGTAAGTGGATCGAAAGGAACTGTTCGTCAGTCAGATCACTTATTTTTGTACTGCGTGTTTTTATACTTGCTTGACCTGTCCACTACAAGCCTATGACTTTGAGTTACGCTTCAAAAGTACCACAAGTTTTGGACATGCCGATGCCTTGTCACGGCTAATCCCACACAATCCACAACTACAAGATAAAGAATTTGTTGTCACCGCCATCAAGGCGGATGAAGAAATGCGTTCAGTTTATCAGATATCGATACGTCAACTACCCATTACAGCACATGATGTTGGACGGGAAACTATGAAAGACCCCAACTTGCAGAAAATTATCAACTATCAACGAAATGGTTGGCCAGTTGAGCGGTTGGATGCCATGTGCGAGCAATTTCGGTATCGAAGGTTCGCACTTTCCATGATTGATGACTGTTTAATGTTGTACGACCGTGTTGTTATACCCAAAAGCTTACAATCCATGGTGTTAAGGCAGTTTCATACTTGTGACCCTGGAATCAATCGAATGAAAGCACTAGCTCGCTCGTACGCTTATTGGCCGTTCATGGATCGTGATATTGAGCAAACGGTTCGATCGTGCCAAAATTGTGCCGCTGCAGCCAAATTACCGCGTAAAGTTGATCCCGTGTCATGGCCAGAGCCAAAGGGTCCATGGAGTCGCATACATATTGATTTTACTGGACCGATTTACCAAGTCAGTTATGTGGTCGTTTTAGACGCATACTCCAAATGGCCGGAAGTTTTCACAATGACTGCCAACACTGTGTCAGCTAACATAGCACGCTTGGAGGAACCCTTCTCAAGATTTGATAATCCAGAGACATTGATCAGCGACAACGGATCATTTTAAGGAATTTTGCCGAGAGCGTGCTATTACCCACATTTTTAGCCAAATCTCTCATCCATAATCTAACGGACAAGCGGAAAGATTTGTCGATACATTTAAACGGGCAATGATTAAATTGAAAGGGGAGCGGCAGCGTGAGTCGAATCGGAGAACATTTTTACTTAATTACCGCTCTACCCCAAATCCATCAACACCGAATAAACTGTCACCAGCAGAATGTTTTCTGGGACGACTCATACGAACAGCAAATGAGGCCATGCTACCGAATACTAATCCACGATCGGACACTAAATCAAACCTCGACGCACCCACTAAACACAAAAGAGTCTACAAGTCTAGAGATACGGTTTATGTACGCGTGTTCCGAAGAAACGGCTCATACTGAGAGCCTGCCGTTATTATACAACCTGTCGGGAGCGTTCTTTATAAGGTCCGTTCTGGTAGAGTGATACAAACAAGACATATTAATCATATTAGAAGCCGCTAGACGAAGTCCACTGAAAACCAGACTGAAAATTGCGAAACGCCATTACACTTATGACTGCAACAGTCCGCATCACAAGACACATAGCCGATAACGGAGCCGAACGGCAACACGAGCGACCCATTAAGAAGATCGCAACGCATGCGATAACCTGTGAATTGGCTGAATATCGACCCTCATAGAAAAACCTACGTGCACAAACTTCGGAAAAGGGAGGTGCTGCGGAGCAGCGAACGTGTCATGCCTCGCGTGCACCACATTGATCGTTAATCGTGAATCGATTATTTTCGGTGAACGAACTGTCGAATAATCATCAATCCAGATCGATAGTTCGTGCATATTGTGATTATCATTCACTGTACAACTTTGTATTATTCATTCATTCGACCAATACACGAATTCGAGTTCGGTTGTGTTTTCTGATCGACGGCTGGGCCAACGCAACACCCCACAGTTATAACAATTGCCACTGAAGACTATTGTGAAATTGTATTCTAGGTCAAATCATGAAGATCAAGATAAAATTAATGTAGGTCAACATGTTGCACTTGTATACCACTGATTGATAAGGTTGGTATAACCACCTTGCCCGATCAAATAATCCCAAACACATGTAGCAAGATTTTAAACCCATGATCATGAACAAGAATGCACATTTGCATTCATTTTCATCACTTACTTCCCACCACAGGTTACGTGCTCTGTGCAATCATCAGGAAGGGACAACAAAATCAGGAACCGCGTGCGCATTCCTACAAAATACTTACGAAATTGGAGAAAAATTACCTTATTCATTATGCTCAAGTCTCAAAAAACACTATATAAAAATTTGTTTATTTTGATAATAATTGTATAGAGATCAAAGTTATAATAACATCGAACGTGAAAGTTAATTCAACTTATGTACCAAGAATTTGCATACACCTCCGCAAATTATATGTGATTTTAGATCATCGTGCACAGATGAAAATACGACCGGAAAACAATGGCATTTGTACCTGATCTGGAAGTTGACTTTCTCAAAGTGCACCGCGTATTCGATCAATAATACGTTGCGCACGTAAATGAAACGAGGGGTTTAAACTCAGTTTAGTAAACGGAAACCTAACACTATTATCTATATGTGATGTTGTTGGGTGCTGTAATGCATATCGTAAACTAAAAATAAGAATCTTTTTCGACAGATTCATTTGAACTAGGAATGTTGAGTCTAGATATTCAGATAAGGTAGAAAATAGTTAATAATGTAGAGAGAGTGAATAAATATATGTGATACGAAGAGTATATTTTTAATTAACGTTTATCAGAAGTTGAGTGCACAATCTTGCACTAGTCCTTAAATCGAGTGCACAATCGGTTAGGACATCATTTCAATTGGTGGACGTTATATGTCAAATCGAGCGGCAGAAATAGGTTCGTGACAAACAAATGGAAGGACTGATTTACTCTTCACCTAAAGCAGTCATCTGTAAAATCCCGTAGCAGGTACGATGATCATGAAATGTCAGTCAAATTGAAGCAGAGAAATGCACCATATCAACCAGTGACAAATTGTAATTCAGTTTTGTGTGATGACATCGTAGATGTATGGTGAAGCGGCTTGAGAAATACTGCAGAATGTTTAAAATTGGTTAAAAACCTTTTGGTGAATGTCTGCATTGGGATACGATCGAACATATCGGGGTAGGTCAACTTGGAGTCAATATATCCACTGGAGTAGAGATCAACCGATTAAAATTCACATTTGCTAGAAGAAATTCCACTCTACAGCCATGTTTTCACCAATACCCGATTTCCTGGTACTGATACGCCGTCTATCTTGAACCTAATACTGACAAATGACGAGCACGTGATTGAAAGACACACTTATGGAGCTTCAATAGGACTAAGTGACCACTTAGTTATTAAGTTTGACTATATTTGCCAGCCAATCAGAACAAGTGATTAGAAAAATTGACTTTTCACACCTTAATATACTCTTATGAATGCCACAGTCCATGGTCTTAAGTCCGACAACGTGCACGATAAGTGGCAGTGGATGATAACCGAACCTAAATTTGCCGTTGAAATGCACTCTCATCTTGTTCCAAAGGTGCAAAAAAATGCATACACATTTGAGCTGAGAAGCCGAACACAAAAATGGTTGACCTTGCGAAATGCTGCAGGGCGAGCATGATACCACTGTTAGGAGTTGGGAGACATTCCGTTTGCTGAGAAATAAGGTAAACAAACTTGTCGTTGATGACAAACTGAATTATCAAAATCATTTACTAAACAAAATGGAATCCAACCCCAAAATGCTCTACCAGATTATAAATAATCGGTCAAGGGTGAAACTAGGAGTTGCTGCTCTAAAGACACGTGATGGAACAACAACCACAGCGTCTCAATCTGCCGAAGTTCTAGCCCATTCCTTCTCCACTGTCTTCAGCCCACGAAACACCGTTTTCTGTCCCGTAACTCCCTCCATCTCACCCGAAAATGTTTTACAACAACTAACTATTACATCGGAGAGTGTCCTCCGCACATTGCTAAATCTCAACACGAGAAAATTTCCCGGAGCCGACGAAATTACCCCGTTGAATTTTAAAAACTGTGCTCATACTTTGTGTACGCCTCTCACATACTTGTTTATTCTCTCTTTAACCCAAAGTTTCGTTCCATGTCATTGGAAGAATGGCATCATTACCCCCATGCACAAAGGAGGAAACCGTTCCGGAGTATCCAACTATAGACCAGTAACACTACTACCGGTGATCTCCAAAGTGATGGAGCGCCTCGTAGCAAACAGCGTCACAAAACATCTGGAAGACAATTGCTTGCTCACAGTCGAACAACACGGCTTCAGAAAAAGGCACTCTTGCCTTTCAAACCTTCTGCTCAACCTCGATGACTGGACACAAGCTGTAGACAAAGGTCTCAAAGTACACGCTTGTTATCTTGATATGTCGGAAGCATTCGATCGTGTCAACCACAGTCTGGTACTACAAAAGATGGAGCTATGTGGAATCAAGTGTTCATTACTAGCCTGGTTTGAGGATTATCTCCGAGACCGTGTCATTTGAGTGAGGGTTGAAGGTGTTTTGTCAGTAACGAGTGGGGTGCCGCAGGGATCAGTGCTTGGACCACTTCTTTTCCTGATGTATGTCAACGACTTACCTAAACTTGTTCGCTGCAAAATCTTGTTATTTGCGGATGACATCAAGCTGTGGACACAAGTACGTACAACTGAGGATTGCAGAGAGCTTCAGCTGGACCTCGATGCCTTACAAGACTGGTCAGTTAGAAATGAACTACCTTTCAATGTTAGAAAATGCAAGGTATTGACTGTTGGAAGACATTTCGAGTACACCTACACCATCGGTTCTTATATTCTTGGAAGCACCGACAACGAGAAGGACTTGGGTGTGTGGGTGAGCAGCACATTGAAACCATCACATAACCTCATAGATGTCTATGAAAAGACGTCACGAGTATTGCTACTGCTGGAACGCGTGTTCAAGAGTTTCACTAAGCAAACCGTTTATCCAATAATTAATACGTACTTGAGGCCAACCATGGAGTAAACGGTTCAGGCTTATACACCCTGGCTACAGAAGGACATCAGCCTCTTGCAGAGAAAATAGCATCGGACCACCAAGCTCGCACGCGGTTTGAAGCACAAACAATACGAAGATCGTATAGCAAGTCTCAATCTATTCGACTTTCGCTACCGCCGTCTTAGAGGTGATTTGATATTTATGTTCAATATACTGCATACCCCCAACCATTCCTTAAAACAACTATTTACACGAATACCACCCAGAACCAGCCGGAGTCACGACTATACAGTACATATTCCCGACTCAAGACTAAACTTTCGAAGGTACCTTTATTCGTACGTGTATGCTTTACCTGGAACTCCCTTCCTTGCAATGTTGCACATTCACCCACCTTGGATATATTCAAATTGAATTTGGACAATTTAATGTTGACCAATCAAAACTTTAAACCTATATATTTTTCACCATGAAAGCTTTGAAATTTAAAACCGGTTTCTGTCCAATGGATTTTTACTTGATTCCTGAACTGCTCAGTAAGCAAACAAATTTCGTTTTTATACCCATGTTATTCGTAACTCCCATATTATTCTGTGGTTTTTGTCAAGCTATATGCTTTTTAGACCATTAAAATTGAATTAAATTGAATTGAATTGATTGGCCCCACTGTGAGCTTTCAGACCTGCGGCATAAGATTAATAATTGATCATATTCGACATTGCCATACAAGATTATTGTGACATTGTATTCAACGTCAAAGCTGCAAAAGCAGTTCGAAAATGTCGCAAGCCTCAGTTAACCTAATCGTTCAGAGTCGATATTACTGACCAGTAATACATAATTCATTGTTTGTAAATTGTTTTAAGGTCTCCGGTGAGCTACATACCGCTTGTGTTTACAGCGTCTTCATTCAAATCTTCTGAGAACCATGACCACCGACTTTAAATTGATCCCACTGTGGATTGCATCTACGAGTTAGTTATGTTTATTTCCTTGTTTTATTCTGGAATATTAACCAAATATTTTTCTGGTTTCTCTGTACCATTATATTTCGATTTATTGGCCTTCCATTAAATCCAAACGAATTCCACCGTCAACACACTAACCATTTAACTACTGCTAAACATTCCATTAGCTGTCATATAATCGTCATGTTTCGATTTGAATATAGTATACAGTATTGCCAACGTAGCTAAGAGAAAGCTATTCAGAAAATATAACGAATGCGGAAACTCAACTCAATCTTGAAATACCAAGGACTTTGGTCTCGTTCATGCTGATTGTTAGCCCAAAGGCTTTGCATGCCGACGAAAAACATTCCATTAGAGACTGGAGGTGCTCTTGGGAGTGAGCAATAAAGGCTGCATCGTCTGCAAACACCAGGTCACGGATTAGCACATTGCGTGCCTTGGTTTGTGATCACAACCGGTTGAGGTTTAGAAGCTTGTCATCACTTCGTGTGCGTTAGTAAATACCTTCTGTCTGCGTCCGAACAGCTTTGGAGCAAGAACACAACCTTGTGTGACGCCTTGGCGAATTTCAGAGGCTTCTGAATGGAAACAGTTAAAAAGAACTGAGCCCTCCATGCCTGAGTTTAACGAAATAACTAGCCTCAGCAGTCTTTGTGGGCAGCCTATCAAGGAAGATTCCTCTGTAATTGTTGTAGTCGTCTCAATCTCTTTTATTCTTGAATAGCGTGATGATCTTTGTGTCTCGCATCTCTTGTCGGAAACACTTATCTTGTCAGCACTGAAGAAGCAAATAGTGAAGCGGTTGTAATGATGCTGGTCTACAGCATTTCACCAGGGGCCTCCCCTTTCGCTAAGCGGTCGATTGCCCTAGTGAGCTCGTCAAGAGTAGGCGGAGTATCTAGATATTAAATAGTCGGCAACCGCTCGACATTTTCCAATAAATGTGGTAAAACTGTACTGTCCCTAGAGTAGAGAGAGGGGAAGTGCTCTACCAATCTTTCCATCTGCTGAGTTTTGTCCACAATCGGGTCACCAGATGCAGACTTCATGGGAGCCGTTTTGAGTTTGTTTGGACCAATGGTTCTCTTAATACCATCATACATGCTATGAAAGTTTCTAGTATCCGCAAATGTTTTGGATACTAAGGCTAATTTCTCTCCAGTAGTCATTTGCACATCTCCTTGCAGTTAGTTAGACCTTATTTCTAGCTGCTCTTAAAAGTCGTAAGTTTTCATCTGTTGGCATATCTTTGAATCTCAAGAATGCTGACCGTTCCTCATCCAACACAGCATTCACCTCAGAAGCTTTTGCTTCCAACCTGTCGCTTGTTCCAGCTTTCTTCGGACCGAAAGTGGAAAGTGCGACTCAGCATATGCAGCGTTTTATCGATTCTGAGTTTTCTGAATCCGATTCACATTGTATGTACTATACATCGATAAATTATTATCAACAAACTTTATTTCTGATGGAACCTTGGATGCGGGTACTGGGCTCGCAGAGTAGATTGTGAATTTTCGTCCTGGTTCCACATGCATTACTGCGATTCGTGAAGTAAAATGTATCTTGTGATAATTTTTCTATGCTTTATTGCCCAAAAATCGCACTGGGATTACGTGTTTGAACATCGTGGTTCGTTTCAATAGTGGCATTCGAGTATTATTTTACTCACGACTTATTCAGTGTTTCCAATCTCATTAAAGTTAATCTGACTCTCTCCAACTTATGGCCGCCAAAAATTCAAAAACCGGTTGTGGCTTGCATATACGAGAACGTTAGCAAAAACGTAATGTGTTCAGCATTATGTTTGTCGTATTCAGCAAGCAGATCTAGAAATATCGATGAGCGCATCCGATTGATTCAAACTAACACGTGAGCCCATAAGTAAAATATATCGGTTTATTAATTGGCATTTGTAACTTACATCACATTCATTCGTTTATTGCTAAGCTTGCTGCATCAACCCACGTATTCTGACCGTTTCAGCCAGCCTGCAGTAGTACAACAAAGCGATGTTTGTCTGGCAGGCTACAGCACTCCAAGCATCATTACAACGTTATTGCATAACTGATTGGAATTAATTATCACTGTTGATCAAAATACCACATAGATTTACAACATGTAATCTAGTCTGTATCGCGTATAATCTCATGGAACTAGATGTACATAGATAGAAAAAAACAACTGATAGTCTGTTATTAGTTATTATTATTTATTAAAATTCCATTCATAAATGCCTTTATAACAATTACATTCTAGCCGGACAATCAATCGCGAGTAATAGTTGACGCAAAGCCGTGAAATTTCGCAAGTGCAGATAACAAATGTTTGCCAAGTATGGTCGTATTTATACTGAAGGCCACTTGGATTGTTTGAATGCATTCTTCAGATTTTGCCGGAATACTATCATAAGGATAACCAGCGCGATAACCCATGCGGCGGCAATCCCGATTCCAGAAATGGTGCCGAGACTGGGTCCTGTTGATGGAATCACGACCGGAACAGTTTGTGAAGTTGCCGTTAATGAACCAGGTAGTTGAGGGCTCAAGCTGAATTCATAATTCTTACCTAAAATGTTATAAAAGTGAATACATTTTTCATTACTTCATATATTATATACCTAATTCATGGGAGGGAAGGCAAGCGGATAGATTTGTTTGTAAGTTCATTACTCAAAACCGAAAAATATATGTAAAGGCATTTTATGGAACCTGTTAAACATTTACTGTTACTAAACATTACTATAAATTTTCACTTATTGTTCAAAGTTTTTCGGTTTTTTTAAGCCATTGAAATAGTGTTTGTGGGGGACGATCCATTGAACGGAATCCGGAGAGAATGACAACTGCGGTCCTTCCTCACTAGCCAACAAGAGCGTCACATCTCTCAATACGCTTCCATGAGTGTTTTGTTCTGTGCATGTATATTTTCCTTCTAATGATTTCATTAGCGCCTTTTAAAATAGCATTTATGTTTGAAACAATATTCAATTGATTGCAGTGTAAATAATTTAGAAATAAATCAGTTATGTACGAAGGAAAAACAACAAATATTGTCATGCTTTCTGCAGAGCAATTTCCAGGGTAAATTGAATATATATACTAAGGAGTATCGTTTATATTGTCAAAAATACCAACTAAATGTTACCCGTTTCTAGCTGCAACGATTATTGCCTTGAGTAAGCATATTGGTCAAAATTAGGATTTAAAACGCGGTGGTTATCCGTCAGGTGGAGACAATTCGTGTATTAAGAAACGCAGAGCAAAATCGTTTGCAATCAAGTCCTGGGTTGGGAAGGCAACTGAATTAAAATCCTAAATTATCACATACTTCACAGAATATAATGACGAAAAATTTATTGTCTCGATGTTTCAATACCGAAAACAGATAGATTCTTGATTCTACTATTTATAAAGAACACGTTTGAATAAAAAGATTGTAATATTTAAAAGCTCAACGACATTCTACTTTTTCTGCCAAACGAAATGATCATTCATCAATCGTAGTATTATTGTTTTTTTTTCGAAATTGGAAAGCCGAGTGTCTAACGCTCACCTAAAATGATAGTACTTAATCCGAGTCTATCAGTTCGAATAGGGTAAACTTAGTAAGCTATAGTCTCCGTTCTCTGTAGTTTACATAATGTGTTGCAAAGACTCAGCTAGTGCACTTTAGGATAATAAGGAGTTGAATATGACCATGTTTAAACCGAACTAGGACGTTTAGAATTGTTTAGTTCGTCATATTCTTTTGTATATTTTGTGTATTCTTTTGTAATATTCTGTACAGTTAAGCTGATATATGTTTGCTCTTTCTTCAAATGTTTCCTTTCAACTCTAACGTTTCATCAAGATCATTTATCGCACAAGCTATGTACCTTATGAGGATTATTATCAACAAATTCCTTTACTCTTGATATCGCCTCATATATACCATCCTCAATGATAATTCCCACCCAATTTATGAGGATCTATTCGAAAGTCAATCTTGCTTAAAGACAAATTCAAAACATATCATGCTATCTTCAGAAAACGTCATTTTTACAATTTGATTCACGAAACCTTTGCAAAAGGCAACATTTTATTAAAGAATTATGGTCTGAGTAAATCGCTTTGTCATCGTTCTTTATTACTTATATATATTGATGGAATGCATGGTATTTCAATAGTCAATGAATTTACCGTAATCTCGTAAGAGTTTCCCATTTGGGGCATTCCGGCGTCTTTTTGCCAAGGGAAAGCAGTTACACGATCCCCTCGAATATCGCATTGAAGAAAAACAGTGTCGCTAACAAAAGCGAATACCGTCGAACGTATATTAGGTAATGTGTGGGGATGGGTTCATCCATACGTGAATTCGGTGTTTTGAGTTATCCAACCGTGGATCATGAATGTCCACGGTTTGATAACTCAAAACACCGATTTCGCGTATGGAGGACCCCAACCCCACACATTACCTAATATACGCTCAACGTTATTCGCCTTTGACGGCGACATTGTTAAACTTCAATGTCTTCACAATTCCGCAAAACTATACGCTGTGTTTGAAAACAATTAGAATTATTGATTAGGATGAATAAATTGTAAAAAATAACTCTCAGAACATGGTCGGAAAGCAAATGTTCATCCCTAATAGATGATTCAAACAGATAAATCAAACCGAGTCAACTTGAGTTTAGAATTATTCAAGAATACTCAATTGCAAATGGTCCAGCGGCGAATAGTATAATAGACCGTATGGCATGTGAATAAAAATGTTATGGTCGACGTTTCTATACACATTGGGCTCGAGATCATACAATGCTAATGAACACATTCAAGAGAGATATTCGAGTACAGTGATCACTGTCGTAATCGACAGTGTAAATAACTATAATGCGTTTCTACGGACGATTGAATAGCAAAAATGGAAATGTTAAGCGAATATTCCATCACTGAATTATATATGCTTTTCGATTCTGTAAGATCGAACTATCATAATGGAAAATGCTATAATGGGTAACTAGTTCATCAACATTAAAAGCTTTTTTTGATTTGCCGTCGGTCACAATTAGAAAATAAAACACAAATTAATTTCCTAGATGCGTAAGATTTGAAAACGTTTATATGTAATCCTCAAATATCTTCTACATGAATCAAGCTGATACTGGTTGGATAATTTAATTTAAAATGCTTCACAAGCATTGAGGGAATAACAACAGTTAGTTAAAATGATCTGTTGATGATAAATTAATAATAGGATGTAGTTGTCCAACGTTCAAACGGTATGAGGCCTTAAAATTCCGCCCGCATATAGGAATACCGAAAATAAACGACAAAAAAGAATGTATTGTGGTGCTCACATATTTATCACTTACACACCACTACCGGTTTCTGGCTGTTTGCCGTCATCTGGTGGACAGAGTAAGATCAGTTATATTGAGTCTTCAAACAGTGTAAGACATTTCAAAATTTCCACTACTCACACTTTAGATTTGCTGCTTTGTTCGAAAGAATTAAACAGCAAATTCCTAAGATTCTAACTGTTGCAATTTCCATTTATATATGTTCGTTGCAATAGCACATAACATAGCAGCATACCTTTATATATTCTTTTAAAAATACCTAATCCGAGACAAAATATGGATACGTTTTCTCCAATTTAGTATTAGAATCAATTTCACGAGAATGGTGATATTCGCTTGGGCATGTCACCTGCCGCTCTTAAGACAATCAACAAGAGCATCTCTGCGTCGTCAATACTATTTTCCTTGAATATGGTTTATGCTTTTTCGATAAAATTTTGAAAAATTTTATAAACGTAACTTACCGATTCTTTATGATTCAAATTCTCGCCATTTTTGATCCAGCTAATTTCTGCCGATGAAATAGTCACAGCTGCATTTGCTTCACAAGTTACAGTCGTTTCCTTTTCATTTTAGGTAAAAAATATGAATTCAGCGTGAGCCTTCAACTACCTGGTTCATTAGCGGCAACTTCACAAACTGATTCGGTCGTGTTTCCATCAAGGGGACCCAGTTCCGGCGCCATTGCGGGAATCGTGATTGCAGCCGTATGTGTTATCGCGCTCATTATTCTTGGGATAGTATTCCGGAACAATCGGAAGAATGCAATCAAACAATCTAAGTGGCCTTCTGTATAACTACGACCATAATTGGCAAACATTTGTTATCTGCACTTGCAAAAGTTCACGGCTTTTCTTCAAATATTACTCGCGATTGATAGTCCGGCTAGAATGCAATTGTAATAAAGGCATCCATAAATGGAATTTTAATAAACAAAAATAACTAATAACAGACTATCAGTTGTCTTTTCCATCTATGTACATCTAGTTTCAT
>JACCGJ010011052.1:0-11297 GCA_013407085.1 Atriophallophorus winterbourni | reverse complement strand
TGAAACAAAATAACGAGTTTGAAAAGTCTTGGAGGCAGCCTATCAGATCAAGCATTTTGAAAAGACCCTTCCTAGTGACGTATTCCAAATGCCTTTGTTAAATCAATAAAAACACGGTATAACGGAATTCGCTGTTACCGATACATTTCATGAAGTAGTCTCAAGGATAATTAACCAGTGAGTATTAAAACTTCGCGGGCTGCTCGGATTTGGTACGTGATCTCACTTCACTGAATAATGTTACGCTACTTATATTCAACGTATTCATTCATTCATTTTCTATATATCTTTTACATGATTTCCATTAAAATTATATCTGTTGAATCCCTAAAATAAATATGGTGAATAATGCATTCGAAAACCTCACACTGTTTAGTTCAGTTAAGGTTCCACAGGGCAGTATGTGGCTAACGAGCCAATCGAGCGTCCAGAATTTCTTTCGTTGGAAAGCTGCAGAGAAGCACCCACTACTGCCAAAACGTTTTTTATCTTTTTGTCTATTTGAAATCATCGATGATCACGACGCCGACAGATTATCCGGATTGTATTTAGGGAGCACCACGTTATAACCGATGCTGGAAAAAGAAAAAAATGCAGTTTCTCTTCACCAGCAAGGTGAATGGTCGGCTTGAGTAGAATTGTGTATAATAAAAACAGAGAACTCTAGCCTTTACATTATTTACGCGATAACGCTAAAAAATGAACTACCGGAGCTTGTTTAGTAATTAGGGAGTGTATTCAGAAAAACATTACCCCAGTTGCGGTCCAAACCCTGCTTGAAACTCGAGACGATACTGCAATATATAAGTTCTTCTGGAAAATGTTCCAGGAGTTAACAACCCTAAGGCAGTAAAATTGCTTCCTGGAGTCTAGTCGACATCGTTTTTTAGCAATATTAATTAAATGGACCCGGGTGCCAAGCTCGGGACTTAAGGTAAATAAGTCGTTCATTGGCACGCCACTCAAACCCTTGAAGGCCTTAAAGGTTTCAATTGAGTAATCTGTTAAACGACGGAGCCTAAGGGAGAAAAGATCGAAAGACATCAGGCGCGCAGCGTACGGTTTCCCTCACTGACCCTCTCAAATTAATTTCCTTAAAATATCTTATTCATGTAATTGTACATCAGATTGGACAGTGACAATTCAGTTGTCCTGAATATATTGAAAAATTTGAATCAGAAGTGTCCGAAATCAGAAACGAACTAGCAATGTGCGATTCACACCTATAATTGTCTAAAACCTCTATTATCACTCATGAACCCTGAAATAGGTATTTACCAGAATATAGTGATCCAAGATAATAAATTTATAGAAACAATGAGCGCAGAAATATGTCAAAGAGATGCTCGTTCAAAATGTTATTCATCTTTAATTAAACTTTAAACGATTTAAAAAATATCTTTCAAAATATGGCATTCTAATAGAATGTTTCACTTTTCTAATAATACATATAAACAAAATTAAACAGCGAACTCCTTTTTTAATAAAATTCTCAGGTAAAAGTTTGTCATCCTATTTACTTGATAATTAAACCCTTCTAAAAAGTATAACAAGGATCTTGAATTTGGTCATGAAACCGGACTTGACGCACATGCAACAGAAATTCGACTCTAAAAAACGCAATATTATTCATATAATATAATATAATAATATATATTTTTGGACATCCAAGGCATGCAATACATTATATGTAACATTGCCTAAGTAAAGAATTAAGGGAAGCAATGTGAAAGTTTAATTGAAACTAACTTTATTAATTCCCATTGTTTAGCACTCACACCTGATAATCATAGTATGTATGAAACACGACCTTTGCCTCTACGCTCGCCGACTTCACCTAAATTAAAACAAACACGACCCCTTTTTCCAAATCCTGCTACGTTTAAAAAGACAGTAAACAGACAATATTACCGACAACTTATTAAGACATCTAATTATATAAGAAGTTCACCTAGTATCGATAACAATATTGAAATTTCTTCTTTTTTTGCTAATGAATAACCAAACATTATATAACTGAAAGTATACCGTTCATCAGTTCCTCATACAGCATTTGTAATATTCAACCGTATTATAATTCGGCGACCAATACACAGCATCCCTCCTCTTATAATAAATATAGAACCCAACTTTTATTATTTATATATATATATATACATCACTCTATTTATGAACCATACTTTAATCATAATACGACATTTTTCAAAAACATATGAACTGAATTTTAAGCCTAGGAAATTGTAAAATGCAGCCATCCTAAATCCTTCAACTTCCAACCTCTTTGTTTTTCGTTCTCTTGTAATCAATGCTAGATCAGTTATACCTAAAACCCATACAGTAAAATCACTCCTTTTTTCTTAATCTGTAGACATAATTCTTATAACTGAATCCTGGAGTCGTGATGATCAATCTAACTCGAAACTCATCATACCTAATTACCAGGTATTTAGGAAAAACCGCACTCTAAACAAGTTGGCGGTTGCTTTATTTACATGCATTCAAGACTTAGAGCTAATAGAATAAGATTTTGAAATTTAATTCAACTTGAAGATTCATTAATGATAGAAGAACCTATGCTAAATATTTTAATAGTTTGCATCTTCTACCCAACATCTTAAAATTAATGTAATCTAGATATATTAACTCAAGCTTTTATCGAAGCGTCTTTACATCATCATCACATGCACTGACGTTAACGGACGTACGCATAATTTTGTGCTCTGATACTTTTGAACATTACTCGTCACTGGTTGATCCTATTCAGATTATTCTTACACCATTCGATTTCGCTTGAAGAGATCTATTGGACTTAATCAGCTTTAGTGTCCTGAGATCGATATTCCGGAAGTTACTATTTTCCACATCATCGTGTAAATTGTGTGCGCGAGCAAAATTTGTTGTCGCTGTTTCGACTTGGTTGGGACCGATATCGCTCGGAAAATCTTTTTCAACTGAATTAAACAAGCCGTTCATCATTTGCGCAAGATCAAATCTACGATCACCACGACTGTTTTACTTGGTAATTTGCATCCAATACATTGCGATACGTTCCCACGCGAACCTCGCAAATTTCATCTCTCAACGGTGAACCGATCAATGTGAGCCTAGGTGTTTTAGTGGAATCTATCAACACCCCCATTCAACGATCAGATGACCTTGGCCAGGCAACCTCAACAGCTATCGGATGTCTAGACCTACGAAAACTACGTGTCAAATTTGCAGAAAGTAGGTAAGTGTGAAATCGAAAGTAGTTATATGTTATATGTGCTCTACGAAGATACACAGTAATTGCGATAAACGTTTGACTAAAGAGGCAGTAGTCGTTATTAATAATCCTGAAATTCCTAGTGTCTGTCATGTGTGCAGCGTCTGTAGAACAAAGTCGTTAAATGGCACCGGGACCAATGATTCACAATCTGGAGACCTGGAAAATTGCGTCAAATACTTAGAGAACAGTTCCCAAAAATTTGAGGGAACATTGAAGTCGGTAGTAAATTACTCATTAAAAAGTGAAATCAACCCGAACCCAACGCTACATCCCTTAACTCCACAAGTTGCTCCGTTACTTGAGGAGAATTTGCGGGAAGATTAACAGCTGCGTAATGCTAATGTAAGCTGCGACACAGATGTTAATCAGATTAGAAAGTCGAAGGGGCGTGTACTGACTGTCCAACAGCAGAATTCCTCTACTCCAAAAACTAATACTGAAATGAAAACAACTTTGGTGAATCTCAGTGTAATTTGCACCAATGTGCCGGAGACATCAGGGTCACTTTTCTCGAGTAGAAGAACTCACGACATTGAACAATGGTACCAGCTGTGTTCAATGATGGATATGAGCTCGATACTGCCCGATCCAATAACCCGCCTATGTCGGCACTCCAATTATCCTCATCTCGACGAACCACGTTTATCGAGAACAACTTTCAAAAGCCAAAAAGAGATGGAAGACGTTCTGTTAAACTCTTATTTGCTACGTAAATTCTCACAGACTAAATGTCGTATACATGCTGATATTCCGTGGTGGGAGAGAAAAGGTAATTTAAACAATGGAAAAAATATGACCAACGCAGTGTTGTTCTTCTTGGTGTTCCTGAACACACTAACACTGCTTCGTGAAGTGAAATACAGCATTACGATTACCAACAGTAGCTCTACGTTGCCAACAGCATCGGGGCTCATGAGTCAGTGGTGGTAGACATTTTTAGAATACCTCGTTCACCAAACTATAAAGGTGACGGGCCAAAACCTCTGAATGTAACATTTCTAACGAAAGGTATGGTGGAATCAGTTAGGGCTAACTGGAAAGCAAACCATAGGAATCTCCCATAGGATGTCAGAATGAGTGATTACAGATTTTCTACACCTTTCTACACCACGGCTTCCACAATCAGACGAGACTCCGATTAGAAACGCTGTGGCAATCCCAAAAAACGACCGATGTCAGACTTTCGAAGGGTCGGACTAATAGACAAGGTTTCAGCCCCATCACTGTATACGAAAACCACAATGCATGTTAAGCAAACTAGCTGAACTGAAGGATCTCTGCAATCAGCAATCACTCGACGTCATAGCAATTACTGAGGCATGGTTCCAACCTCACTTGAGCGATCGCGAGCTCACTATTCCAAACATGACCCTGATTCGGAGAGACCGCTTAAGAACAGTTGGTGGAGTAGCTGTTTACCACCATGACCGTTCAAACTGTACGGTAGTTACAGATACTGAACTCGATCTGGAAGACAGTTTATGATGCGACTTGAAGCTCGAATAAGGCGACAGTTGCATCGTTGGTGTAGTTTACCGTTCACCATCATCATTGGATGCGTATAACGAAAACCTCTTGAAAACAATGCAGTACGCCGGAAAACAGCGCAATTCGCAATTGCTGATTATGGGAGACTTCAATCTGCTTCAACTATATAACCGAGTAGATCATCCACCCCTATCCCTAGACTACACATTTCGCGAACTGTTCGATTACATCACCTTGTATAATCATGTTTTCGATTATACACGACAACGAAATTTGCTACAGACCTCTGTTCTAGACCTAGTCTTAACGTCCGAAGACACAGCTGTTGAAGATGTTCAGTATCACCCTCCGCTTGGTCGAAGCGACCACCTCATTCTGCTATTTCAATACGTGTGCAACGCCAGTGGAATTGTAAAGCAAACAAAACAAAATAGAAAAGTGGATTACATTGGTTTGATGGAAACAATGGTAGCTTTCGATGAACATAATATAAATTTCAGTGATCCGGACTCGCATTGCACAACCCTGACAGATTACATAATCAACATGATACATTTCAATTCTAAAAATGTCCCGAAACATAATAGCAAAGAACCACACTTCAGAATTCGCAGTAGGACTAGAAAATGGTTGACAAAGCGAAATTTGGCATGGGCTATTCACTGGGTCTCCAGAACTGATTCGACGTTGTCAAACTTTAGCGAATTGCGGAATCAAGTCACAAATCTCATCCGAGAGGACAAATAATATCACCAGCTTTAGCTGGCGGTAAGAATGCAGCGAAATCTCAAACTGCTTTATCGAACTGTTGACAACACTACAAAGCTGAAACCCGGTGTTTTTCCGATTATGACATATAACGGACTGACTGATTCTGTTCTGAAAACCGCTAACGCTCTAGCCAGTTTTTATTCACGAGTTTTCACGCCCAAGGATGAATTACAACCATCAGAATTGTCAGCACCAATTGTGCCGGAAACGATATGCGATATATGCATCAGTTCGGAAATAGTGCAGCACCACCTACGCAAGTTGAATATCAGCAAGTCCCTGATAGCTGACGGAATAACACCTGCAATCCTAAAGTTATGCGGCAGTCAATTGTGCGAGCCACTTTGTGATTTATTCAATCACTCTTTGAGGGAGGGTGTTGTACCTAATGACTGGAAGAAAGGAATCATAACACCCATCTACAAAGGTGGAACTCGTTCTGACACAGCAAATTACCGCCCTGTTACACTCCTTCCAGTGATCTCAAAATTTATGGAGCGAATTGTGTGCGAAAGAATTGTGAGTCATCTCGAAGCCCAAAACTTGTTGTCCAGAGAGCAACATGGATTTAAGAAGTCTCGTTTTTGCTTGACTAACCTACTGGAGACACTGGATGACTGGACGCAGGCAGTGGATAATGGTGGTTGCGTGCATGCGTGTTACTTGGACATATCAAAGGCGTTTGATCGCGTGGACCATTCTATACTCCTGCGCAAGCTGCACGAAGTTCGTATTAATGGGTGCCTTCTTGCCTGGCTGAGAAGTTACCTTCTTGATCGCAAAGCAACTGTACGTATCGATGGTGTGATGTCTGGGGAAATCGAGGCCACTAGCGGTGTCCCACAAGGTTCGGTACTTGGTCAGGTTTTCTTTTTAGTCTACGTCAACGACCTTCCGAAACTTGTCACAGCCGAAATGGTTCTCTTTGCGGATGATGTTAAAACTTGGATGCGAATCACGTCAAGCGTGGACTGTTTGCGCTTGTAAAGCGATTTTGATCTATTGAACAGCTGGTCGGAGAGAAATAAACTTCCATTCAACTTCCGAAAGTGTAAAATGTTGCAAATAGGCAAAGATTTTCCATTCTCATACAACCTTGGACCAAATCAACTGGAATGGACAACCAAAGAAAAAGACCTCGGCATATGGATTAGTGGAAGTCTGAAGTTTAGCATGCAATGCGAAGCAGTGTACAACCGAGCTAGCCGCATGCTAGGTATGCTTCGGCGTATTTTCGGACATTTTTCCCGGGAATCATTCTCCATGCTCATAAATACGTATATTAACCCGGTGATGGATTACTCAGTGCAAGCTTGGGCACCGTGGCTACAAAAGGACATCAAGCTGCTCGATTGGATTTATCACAGAGCAACTAAAATGGTAGGCTGCCTCGGCAACCTACCATATGAGAATCGACTTGAGCAGCATAATTTGGATACACTGCTTCGCAGAAGGGTTCGATTTGATCTATTACTAACCAACAAAATAATGAACTTCAAGGCGCACCCTCTGAGGCATCTATTTCGCCTCCGGTCAAGCCATGCCACACGTACTCACCCATTGGAATTTGATATTCCACATTCCCACCGGAAATGCCGTCGGTTCTTCTATTCGGTGCGCGTTTGTTTCTTATGGAACTCCCTACCGTCAGATGTTGTCGAATCATCTAGTGAAATGATTTTCAGGAACAAATTGGATATATTTATGCGTAGTAATTCCACCCTACATCCCGTTTATATAACATGATTTTTTTTCCAAACGAATATTTTTTTTACCCATCATACCGCCACAAAACATGGCATTTTTTGCAACTACAAAACTGTCGATATTCCTAATGACTCAATCTTTTTTAATATATATTTATTGTCCTTATACGAATATCCTGTGGTATTGTACAGCTACGAGCTTTTTTAAACCATAAATTCTTGAATCTTGAATCTATGCAGCAACTTCAACATGCCTAATTTAAACTCGCACGAACGAAGTATAGATAGCTCTCATACAAATTCTATGAAAACGCTTGAATTAATTGAAACAGAAACATTCTTGACTTTGTCTTTATTTTATTTGCGATTGGTTTTGATAATGGACCAACAACACATACATGGGTAGTGCTACTTGTTAGGTAGTCATTAAGCCAGTTCAACAACATTACAGTTATACCAAGCATTTCAATCTTCTGCGATAGTAGAGTATGGTCAACATCAAATACTTTTGAGATATCTAAGTAGCAGGCGTGTATTGTTTGCACTTTGTCTACCGATTTCGTACAATCATCCAGCGTTATCAGTAAATCAGATAAACATGAATGATTCCGTCTAAATCCATGCTGTTTTGCGAAAGCAAATGATTAGTTTCGAAATGTTTCATTAGATCGTCAACAATGAGGCGCTCGAGTAATTTTGAAATCACAGGTAACAGAGTAACGGTTCGGTAATCAGAAACATCAGAGCGATTTCCACCATTATAAATAGGAGAAATTATTCCGTGTTTCCAATCTGTAGGAATCACTCCATTTGCCTATCTTTGTTTAAACATGTATGTGAGTGGTTTGTATAGCAACTTTGCACATTGCTTCAATGTCAGCGGAGTTAGTCCGTCGGCCCGAAGAGAATCTTCGGTTTTAAGGTTGAATAAACCTCGACGGACGCGTTTTGACGTGACATTTATTTCACTCATGGCAACCGTGTTTTAAATTGTTTGATTTGAGATGTTTATTTCATTCTATCTCAGGTTGAATAAAGATGAATAAAACGTTATCAAAGCTTCAGCAGTTTCTCGGGAATGCATGTAGCATCCGAAACAAATGGTCTGAACTCTCCATCCTTGCACATGAGTTGAGACCGCATGTAATTGCACTGACAGAAACCTGGCTCTCTGCATCTGATGACATTCCTGATATAGTTGGTAACAGCTATTCCGTGATCAGGTGTGATAGACCGGGTGCATTACAAGGTGGCGGTGTTGCTATTCTTCTCAGGTTAGGCCTCCGTACCTCAGAGTTAAACGTTAGGCTTGGCACGCACAATGTGCAACTTAGCTCCTGTCTCATTCACTCCTATAAGCAATCTACGGTAATAGCGTGCGTTTATTTGAGTCCCCATTCAGGAGTACAGGATATGTATAACTTGCTTGAGAATTTGAGTTCACTACGTGCGCTTGGGTCTCAGGTTCTTATGGTGGGTGATTTTAATCTACCACACATATCTTGGCCTAACCAGAGCTGCCAAGCTGATAAGATGTCTGAGGACTTCATAGAATGGACCCACAGACATGCTATGAGCCAACATGTAACTGAGCCTACAAGGTTCCGACATGGCTGTGAACCTTCGGTCCTGGATCTTGTTATATCTTCGAATGAGCAAATGGTTCGACAGGTGCAATATCTTTCCCCACTAGGGAAAAGTGATCACATCATGATTAGCTTCCAACTACTTCTCAGGTATGACAAACCGCCTCCGAAACTAAAGCGCAACTTCAATAGGGTAGACTGGAGTGTTGTCTCAGAAGAAGCAGATCAGATCTTGTCACAATCTTCTGGTGATGATATGGCAGCAAACTGGCAGCTTATTCACCATTGTCTGTCCACACTGCAAGACAGATTTGCTCCGTTGGTGCACGTCAAAAGACGCAACAAGCCACAGTGGTGGACACCATCGATGCGCCGTGGTATTAAAATCCGGGACCGTGCCTGGAAAACTTACAAAGCTTCTCAGAGCCTGGACAAGGTATAAACTACTTAGAAATAAGGCTGTGGGAAGCCAACGTAAGGCAAAACGTGAATTTGAGGCACGACTCGCATGTAATATAAGACAGTGCCCAAAGCGTTTCTATAGCTATGCACAATCCAAAGGCAAAACTCGCGATTGCATAGGCAACCTTCAACTGGATAATGGATCACAACTAGATTCAGATTCTGAAAAGGCTTCGGCTTTTCTCGAACATTTTCGAGCTGTTCACAGGCCTGATCGCCAAACTGATTTCCCGAATATGCCAGTGGACATAAGGTCAGATAGCGTTCCTACCCTCGATGAAATAATTTTCACTGATAATGAGGTTAGGCTTGCGCTTGAAGCTACAAATCCACATAAATCTGCGGGCCCGGATGGTATTCACCCTCAAGTTATTAAGAACCTGGCGCCTGTATTAGCACAACCGGTGGGTCGCCTTTTTAACGCATCCTTAAGGTATGGGTATATTCCGAGTGCTTGGAAGCAGGCTGATGTGATTCCTATACATAAAGGTGGCAGTCGATCTTCAGTTTGCAACTACAGACCTGTAAGTCTGACTAGTATCCTTTGCAAAACCCTAGAGAGACTTATTAGGGACAGGATCTGTCGCCACCTTGTCTCTGGTTCTTTGCTAAACTCTGCTCAGCATGGTTTTCTAAAAGGGAAGTCTTGCCTAACGAACCTATTATGTTTTCTTAATGAAGTCACTAGGAGGCTAGATAAAGGCCACCAGGTCGAAGTTCTCTACTTGGACTTCTGTAAAGCCTTTGACTCGGTAAACCACAGGTTGCTTGCAATGAAGATTGGACAAATAGGTATCGATGGCCCTCTAAAGAACTGGATCACAAACTTTCTTGAGCAATCGGTATTTTCGCGTTCGCATAGGCAATATGTATTCCGTGAAAGCAGGAGTTGTTAGTGGAGTCCCGCAGGGTTCAGTACTAGGCCCACTACTCTTTCTTATCTTCATCGATGATTTGGCATCCTCGCTTAAGTGTCCCTGCTATATGTTTGCAGACGATGTCAAGTTTATCGGATCGCTGAACGAACAGGATCTTTTGAGGATATAGAAAAGGTCATCAAGTGGTCTTCCACGTGGGATCTACCAATCAACTTCTCCAAAAGCTATCTTCTGTCCAAAGCTGCAACGAAGCTGCAGGTTGCTGGACCTGATAACATACTGGAGATAACTGGGGTATCAAAAGTCCGGGACTTAGGTATTGCGGTTTCAGCGGACTTTAAATGGGCTGATCAATGTGCAGCTGCTGCACAACGCGCTAGGAACCAGCTCTTTTGCCTCCGATCAGTTTTATCCTGCAGGTCCCCGGAGGTTTTCATCCCATTGTATAAAGCGATAGTGAGACCTCATCTCGAGTATTGCGTTCAAGCTTGGTCTCCTTACTTGGAAAAGGACATTGCCACGCTTGAAGGTGTTCAGCGCCTAGCTACTCGTATGATTAAAGGGCAATCTGGGAAGTCGTATGAACAACGACTGTTGAGTCTAGATCTCTTCTCGCTAAAAAGAAGGCGACTACGTGGGGATCTGATCGAGACCTTTAAAATCGTTAGAGGCTTTAGTTCTATTGATCCGGCTGATATGTATGCTCTTGCGCCAGTGGTAGGTACTCGAGGCCATTCACTGAAACTGGCAAAACAACATGTCAGGTCAAATGCACGTAAGCACTTCTTTAGCGAAAGGGTAGTGAATCATTGGAACTGTCTGCCCGAAGAGGTAGTTTGTTCTACTTCAGTAACGTGCTTCAAAGATAGACTAGACTCGATCTGGCGCTCTGTGTTTCCCAATTTTTATCCCTAATTTTATAGTTGTTCTTCAATTTGTCGTTGGAACGCGCTAATGTCTCTCCTCACCTATTGGGTGAGGGAGTTTTTCTGTTGCATTCCAGCCAAAGTCATACCAGAAGAATATTGAACCTACTATTCGAAGTGGTGGACGCTTTTTGGCTTACCACCGGAAGTATTCTGGACGCTCGATTGGCGACTCTGCCACATATCGTCCTGTGCTAACTGAACTGAACTGA
>JACCGJ010011051.1:0-11004 GCA_013407085.1 Atriophallophorus winterbourni | reverse complement strand
AAAGCCGATTGATCAAACGCGGTAATTACGAATCAAGCAACCACAACAGTGTCTTGAAATGTATATCTGTCCCCGTTGTCACTTCAATCTGTTTTGTCAATCTAATTCGACTTAACTGGTAAGATTCAAGCCCTCACGACGATATGCTCGTTTAACCGAATTTGATGAATTATCCATCTTTCTCTAGCGGCCGACGTTTTTCGTCTATCGAGCATCTGAGATGAGTGTCGCTCGCACCGTTCTCACACCCCCATGCGAAACCCCAATTACCTGGGGTTTGCTACTGTTGTCTTTGGGCTTCTTGCCCTTAAGTGGTTTCGGAGGGTAATGTGATGCATATCATCCAGCAGCTCGTGATTCGCACTCATCGTTATTACACTTTGAACCTGTAGATTATACCGTGTCCTAAATACAAGTCTAGTCTGTCGCCGATCAAATACGTTTTGGAAACCAATAAGATTTTGAGCAATACCTTTGAGTATGAGACATTTTGAATTCAGATCTTACGGACCTAAACCCTAGAGTAGGGTCACCCCACGCACAACCTGTTTAGTCGTTAGGGTCTTCAACACTTTCGTATTCAAGAGAAAAACCTTGTGATTGTTCTTACCAATAACTCTAATTTAATTGTATTTAGTAAAATCCGATTATTTAAAAACCTTTTTGTCGGAATTGATGGTTTCTCCATCTATTCTTAATTACATTTAACATATCAGGATTTCAAGATGTACACTATTACAAATACACCATGCACAATTGCACCGAATCCTTCTGGCTAACCAGGCAAAACCAATTTGTAACACCCATCTAGTGCAGCTCGAAATAAAATGTATACATGCAGACGACATACCACCGGTAGACTCATGAATCTACTACAACGCGATAGTTAATCGACTTGTGACTTAATTCACACAATCGAGCACTTATGGGGTTCATGATCGGGATTGACCCATTTTTCCCCCGATGTGTCAAAATTATATCCTGGGTGTCAAATTAATACATGTTCCAAATTGTACCGTTCAATAAGCCGACGTTCTTTAAGGAATAAACTTTCGATGATGGAACCGAAGTCGTGATGAAGCAAATTTAGACCATTATGAGTTTGTTCGGAGTTAACCAACAAAAAACCTATTATGGAAACTGGGACAGGTCGATAGCAGCGGGAGAATTGCACAAATGTGTGAGAAATTAGTAAACAAGATATAAAAAGCTATACATTTCCATGAATAATTTAAAATAAGGCAGTGACTAGCAGGCGAGAAGACACCTTAATTATCAATTTACTTGCTAATATAATGATCAATAAAGATCATATCCAGACGGTTGGATTAATTGTGTATATCTTCTCAATTTACTATCAAATAAACATACACACAGTACCAAATAGGATAAAGTTTGCATGAATGCATGAAACATTGAACTTTCGCGATCGGCCATAGTGGTTAAAACGGGCTAAACGCATATGAGTCTTGGCAGTAAATCCTGAGTACATGCAACTGGATGTGTAATTTTACGACAACGGATCATGCAACTACGGTTGTTTCTAGTGAGCGGTCTTCATCCAATGTGAATTGAAATGTGCTAACCTGTGATTAGGCATACAACATTTATATCGTCATTAATCGTATCTCATTTTCCTTGTTGAAACATTCATGGTTCCAATGCACACAAAAGCTTCGTCCTTAACTGGTGAGTTTGAGTCACATGAAAAAACACGTTAAGCATTTTTCGGTGACGTCACTCTCGGGGTGTTCAAGTATGTAGAACAGTGATTTTGCTACCGAATTAAAGTTTGTTTGTAAAGATGCCATTCTGTGCCAAACGGCTAATTCGACCGTTGTCCTTATGTGTCCAAGGCAACACAAGAACGGATGTCTCTCTGGAATTTTTAAATTTTATTTGGAGCCTGGATTTTCTGATCCATTCTGGTGAGGTAGCTGTGGAATGCTTCTGCCGCTTTTTATAATGTTCAATGAATCATCAAAATATCACTATCATAAATTTGGCTTCGAACCATATTTTAAGAGGTTATCTTCAAAAAATGCTGGATGCACGTTACTGAAGACGCTGCTATAATCGATTGCTCACAAAATGTTATATTATAGCCTTATTCTACTCACCCCATGAGAGCCAAAAGAACCTTTATCTACCGTATTCTTTTCACGAAGATGTGCATTTGGGGACATTTCACCTGCTACCAAGTGTGCTGGTCTGTCTTGGGTATAATTTTAACCATTGTTTTAATGATTTTTAGTTATGTTTGTCGAGATCTAAGCTAAATTAGCACAAACACAGTGAGATTTCATACAAGACCGTCCAATTAAGAGACAGCGCGGTCTGTTTAAAATCTTGGTTGCACCACAGTTCATTCAAATGGATGTTCGTTATCCGAACTAAGTTAATTCTAAACAAGTTGTGCTTGTTCATGTTTTGAAACCATGACGCTGAACAAAAAGCTCATTTGCATGCATCTCTATCACACACACACCACGGGTTTAAACCTTGTTTACATGAGTGTGGACTCATGTGATTAAACAGGTTGGTCGTAACAGCCTTATCCAACAGGGGCATACGAGTACGACTTGTTTACCATTCTTTCACTGTTTCAAGCGCATGCGGATCCTGATCCTACTGTCCCCACCTGATGAGTGAAAACAGCACGAAACCGGTCGTGGTGTGTGTGTGTGTGTGATGAAAATGCATGCAAATGAGCATTCTCGTTTAAGTTAATTCTAGTTATTTGTGAGCAATTAATTGGTATTACTTGCCCAAAGTTCCTTTACTGCTCCTTGACATTTACGATTATTACTATTATTATTACCTTCATATATACGTATATGCTTATAAAAATTTGTATTAGATTAACTGAATGAGGTTGTACTACCGACGCAAGTTCCTATCTTGTCACGCGTTTACCTGCGTATTAACCGTTCCCAGTTTTCTTTAAACTTCAATTTTTTCATGTTAAAACGGGAATCTATAACCTTGATCGACATGGACATTCTTTGTACATATTGAACCACTAGAGTCAACACGCAACCGTTTACTTCTCTCATAAAATGTCGAAAATGAATATGGGAAAATTTTATCGTTCGTTTGACGAGTAAAATGGTGACACGAATTTCACGGAAATTGCTGGAGAATAATAATACGAGAGCGTAATTCGTGTATAATATGTCGCTTGATATTTAATTAACAGCTCACGTCAAAACCGACTGCGCAAGAAATGATAAATGGGTTCCGACGAGTAGCGGTTGGTAGATGATGTTTTGCGGGTTGAAGCTGAATAAACTTGGCGTGTTTGTGAATCAAATGGGAGGTAATATTTGTTTGTGTTTAGTATATTATTTAGATTCGTAATAGCGGCAGAATATTGAGTGAGAAGCGAAATGCTGCGTTCTATTTTAATTGGATTTTCATAATGCAACGGAAAATAGGGATGAATTGGTTATAGCGATTAAAACAAATAATCACTAGCTTAGTTGCACTAGAAATAAACCGTGAATCTGTGATTAATCGATTGACAACAAATACAAAAATGTCTACATCACATGATTAGTACATGAGATACCCTTGCAAAGTCAACTGACCTTGTCCGAATCACTATGCGATTTTGCGGTCAAACACCGTGGTTAGTTGTACGAACCCCATGGAACAGTGGCATTCAAGTATAATTTTGACTCGACCAATACTTTGAAACGTCTTTTTATACCGAAAATTATTTCTCATCAAAGCGAAAATTCGATTGATTAGAACGTTATTGATTTAGAGATTTGCTCCCTTAACCAACAGCTTGGAATTTCGCAACTTTAACGAATGTTTACATCACACAGTGATTTCTGAGAGGTAGGTGAATCAAATACTCAGTTCAAATCTGTCTTCTCTTAAACAATCTATCAGAGCATATCATATTTTCCACCGCTGGCTACACATGTGCTGAACAAATTTCGAACATTTATTTAAAATATACAAAACCTCTATTGGAAGTTTTTCAGTTCCTGATCTACATAATTGATTTAACCAAACGGACTGATGTTGATATAGTTTACATCAAATATTAAGTCCAAAAAGTTATCGAAGAAACATTATCCATTGCGACACAACTGAACTGTTTCCACTACAAGATCAAAAGGAGGAGGTTGTTAAACAAAACTATAGAAATAAATTTGTTCAAGATGATGACGCCTTTAATTGTATGAACGCGATTCAAGCAGGTGTGGTTAAATCGGAGTTCGAAACTTAGCGAGAAAATAGCTATATCTCTTCTTGGATAAGGCTGCATGATTAACCACTAACAGATTCCAATCGAACCTCCGAAGTTCGGAAACGTTCAAGCTCCGCTGTGATACGGAATTTTTATATCTGTTAAAACTCTAAACCGAGTGGTACCCTCAGGTTGCCCAGATTTGTGGCATTCTGAAGAGTATGCTGCGGTATAACATTGTTCTGCCTTAGTAGAACATTAGATTTTTTCACCGAAAAATATGCATAGCTAATGACCATGAGGGCACAATGGTTTGAGACTACGTGGTTTGCGTTTGGTCACCATGACTACGAACGGATACCATGATTAGTGAGCGTACAAGTCAAGTATTGTTTGAGTGAATTGTTTTTGAATACAAGAATCAAATTGATCTCATTATTCTCATGATTTCTCATCACACATTTCATGATTGTCTTGGTTTTATTGCCTATTACCAGTTGTAGACATTTCGATCGCGTACCAAGTGCATTAATTGTTCATTAATAGATTACCGTTTATCAAACACCACTTTCATTTTCATCAATTTTATTATCCAGTTTTTCAAGGTCATATTCAAATTTAAATATTTTCCATATTATATTGATTGAAACAAAAATTCACTCACCAATCGCATGTTTACAAGGTCCGATCCGCTCTACATGCACCTCTGTGATCACACCGACTCCGGCATATTTGAAGTGATGCGCCAACTCGGGATGAGGAAGATAGCCGAGGCCGCTATCTCCAAGCAACCTTCTTTCCAAACTCGCAACCTGTTGCTCTGGACAAATTCCCGCGGAATCTGGACTTTCAAGCTTGAGATTACGGCGTCGAAGACGCCCGGAATCTTGTTTCCCAATCCACTGATCCCAATGTCGCCTTTGTTCCGACAAGTCGTATCGCGTGCTGCTCGGTTCCGTTTGGAAGCTTTGTTTAAGAAGGGATTTCTGAGCCCATATCACCGTGAAACCATGGGCTATAATTGATAAATTCGAATTAACTTTTATGGTGCATATGTATAATTATCCACGTGTAAACTCATATATCGAAATTTAAGACATGATTCATAAATTGATTTCGCACAATCCTTGGTACCGTGGACAAATATAACTCCATCCATATTGTGTAAACAGTAATTGGTGCTTAATCAAATGTGTTTATTCTCCATTTTATTCCTTATCCAATGTGGCAAAAATGTACGGTAAAAACTCTGCTTTCATGGGGACTAAAATGTGAAAAATGACACGTGTTCACTTACTAGACAAGATTTCATGCTGTGGCACGTATTTCATTAATTATTTTTGGGACCCTCTTTCCATTCGTTAGGTTAGAGATCATGTTTAATCACATTGTCTAAAACGTGCCACTATGATGAAATTCGAGTCTGAATAAAATGAGTGATGGCCAAAAGTTATTACAAAAAAACAAAATATGATTTCCCAAGATAAGCGCATTAAATTCATCATCATCACAGACATCATTATACCGGTAGCGTGTACCGAATGCTTATCTGCCATATAACCATGAGAAAAAGTCAAATCCTAAAAGATGGGGAACTGTGTCTATTAAACATCTACGAATTTTATGAGAAGTGAGCATAAACAAACTTGGATGAGATGCCTACACCTTGAATGGATCAGACTTTCAATCAAGTTTCTTGAACGAGTAGATCGACATCAGCGCGACAGCTTCCTTGCGGCTTTAACTACGATGCATCAAAACAAGCTTTCCTCGTCAATCCACTTGACCATATACAAGGTATGCAAACACTCCAACATTTTGTTTAGTGTAAGACCACCACTGACGCGTAACTAGCCCTTGCGATATCTGATTGCGGGGACACCAGCCTGGAAGACGTGCTGCTCTGATAATCATGTGAGAGATGATAGATTTTTAAAACAAGATGTTGGTGTCTGGATATCTTCCAGTTTAAATCCTCACTTCAAACTAACGGGTGTCGTAAATCTACTCAAACAGGTGTTTGGGAAAGTTTCACCCAAGATATTCCCAAGGATCATGAATGCATATTTGAGACCAGTCATGAAATACGGTATGCAGTCATGGTCTTCATGGCTCAAGAATGATGTGGAACTTATGCAGTGAATCTATCATTGCTCCAAAAAACTATTTCTTAGCATCTGAATCAGACCTTATGAAGAAAGGATAGCTCAACTGAATTTGTTTGACTTTCCCTATCGACGAATCAGAGGAGACCTTATCTTACTTTACAAAGCATTCAATACCCCGAACCATCCCTTAGAGGACTTATTCACGCGGAGAGATAAGAAATATTAACAGACCCATGAATTTGTGCCGGTGGTACTCCATTCCCGTCGGAACTGTAGAAGGTATTTTATTCTGTCCCTGTCTGTTTTACTTGGAACAGTTCACCTTCAACCGTTGCTCACTCCACTAGCTTGCATGACTTTAAAACTAAATTAGACGAATTTAATTGAATTAATCGTTTCCCGAACACTTATATACTGCTTAATATAATACCTTATGTTGTTTAAACACTTAAATTTTATTTTTTACCATCATATGGTTGTTGTTAGGCTTGTTGTTTTGTAGATCATTAAAAGCCTTCAATCACCTTGAAAGTTGTACGGAATGAGTTACGCCACTTATGCTTTTAGATTATATAAAAGATGACTGTCTTCCCGAGATTGACAATTACTTCGCATGTTTACTTTGCATGTGTATTTCGTATGTGCACTGATATTAAATACAACGCGTTCGATGGCATATAAGGAATTGCGTGGATATTTAATCATTGATTTCATAGTCGATCAAATCATAATGATGTTCTGTTGCGAATTCCTGTGATCCTTGGATCAGACGTCAGCCAGTCAACAAAATGTATTTTTTGAAATAATGATTGTTTGGTTTAGTATAAAATGGAAGCATTTTCATCATGATGTGCAAATGGATTTCCGAATTACATACAAGACGTCTGCCACGAACCATACCAGTTTTAAAAAACACACCTGACTTCACAACCCAGAGAATCAAAGATAAAATATTTCAAAAACGTTTATACAGAAAAAACTGGTGATTACCTTGATAATTAAACGTTAGCAATAACACATCCATGTTGTTCTGACAGAGAGCATTGTCTTGGCAATGTGGTCGTATGTAAGTATCCAGCGCGATGACTAGCCGCCAGCGTTCAATGAGGCTGTGACCACCGACTCCGTTTTTGGCCGCGTTGTCAGTCGAACCAAATCGAATAATTACCCGATGGTTATGAATTGGAGGCAAATCAGGATTCATCCCAGCCACGAATACCGAGAACTGGACTGCGTTCATTTTGTTATCGTAGCACTGGATGCGATCCTATGTATGTATCAGGTATAGTCAGCGAGTTCTTCAGAAAGAATGAAAAGGAATGTTGGTGATGTCATGGAACGCCTATGTGGTTGAACGTCACAATGGGTAGACTCTAACCTAGATATGTTGTTTGGGATTATCAACTCAATCATCAGACACTGGAATCAGACATTGAATTTTATGTGCGATCGATGAACATCGGGTGTTTCAGCACTTTGCGAAATGAAAGTTGTTTGTAACGAAGTTATACTTGAATGCCACTGTTGCATAGGGTTCGTGCAACGAACCACGGTGTTCAAACACAGAATCACATGGTGACTCGTGGTCAAGCACTCAAGGCGCTAATAGATATCCAAAGTAATATGTTGCTCACATCTTCCGCACTTACAAACGACTACTGGTTTCTGGCTGTTTGCCGTCATCGGGTGGAGACAGTAAGATTAGTTTCAGTGAGTCTTGAAACAGTGGTAAAGTGGTAAAATGGTATACTTGTATGCCATTGTTATATAAGGTACTTATAAATAACCACAATGATCAAATAAAGTATAACAGAGAAACTTTGTTTTCCACTTTATCACTGTTTCAACTCTCCCTGAACCTGCTCCTACTGTCTCAACATAATGACGACAAACACCCAGAAACCGGTAAGGTGTGCTAGTGCGGTTGATGTGAGCAATACAATACTTTAGTAATCAATAGGCGCCTTGAGTGCTTGACCATGAATCATTATGTGATTTACTTTATCCACTGTTTCAAGGCTCACTAATCTTAATCATACTGCCTCCACCTGATGACGGCAAACAGCCAGAAACCGGTAGTGGAGTGTAAGAGCGATGGAAGTGAGCAACACGTTACTTTGCTGTACAATTCCAATTTTTCTTCTTAGTACAATGACCAATCAAATTAAATTCGGTAGCACGCTAGTTAACCAATGAATAACCTACGATTCGATCTCTAATCAAACGTTATCTAAAATTATTGATCTGCATTCGCAAACGAAATCGAGATGAATACCTGAATCGATAAGTTGTTGGCTGAACTGCACTGCCCATTAAAATGCCATACACCGTGGACTGATCTGCTTCCAAACCAATCCAATTTGATGAACCGATTTTTTGTCCGGCTACATGGGAAAGGGATAAAATGCCTCGTTGAATATAATGTTCAAAACGCAATAAAAAGCAAAAGCGAAATTTTATAATTTGGAAATTGTCAAATTATTCCGCAAACTCGTTGCACAAATCACCCTTGAATTTTTTTAATATGTAACACGTACTATTTTACCTTATATGACATAAATATGAGCATTTGCTTAGTGCTCACATCCCCAGCACATTGGCATCCAAATATAGCTTTTATAACGATGCACTAATGTCAGTAATAAGCAAGTTGTGTACTTTTAAATGTGGATCTAATTCAAAGATTTACCGTTGCATATTACGCCAAACGTTATCTATTTGCATGAATTGTTTTTTTCCATTTCTATTTACACTGATCAATTAAAGCCTGAGTAAACGCACTGATTGGGCGCAGCTACACGGATATCATTTGACATGATACTGCGCTTATAGTACAAAAAGAACCTGGCAGAATTTTGTTGGTGTTGCTGTCGTTGTTATTCTTGGTCACCTTTGCTTGATGTCGAACATAAATGTACACAACACGCGTATTCAGAATTTACAAACTACAACGTCTTAAACCTTTGTCTACTGACGGTAACTCTAGTTACCACCTCAAACAAGCAGTCGATCGTTCAGTTACTCCAGCCGGTACCTTGTCAGGCGGCGTAAATTAATTACCGTAGACTAAGGGTTAAATGGATATATATATTCTGATTCGGAAGGCCTACATTCACACACATTCAGTGCTCAGAGCAACAGGCAGTACTCGATGAGGGCGGTATCTAATCTGCCCCAGTCCAAAGATGACGCATCACCCAGCGAGCGGTCAATAGGAATTTCCTCCCAACTTGTAGGGTTTATGTATAGCATTCATACCTATTTCGTCAACCTATTTGTACCGCAAATGTGGGCTGTTCAAAGATCGACATGCTGATTTCAACTCTCCGTAGAGTAGATCTTTCGGAATACGAATTTTTATTCTGTACTCAGGGCTCTGCCAGCGAAGGCGGCGCTGGCAGGCTGAATCGACTTTTAAGATCAGCTTCCAAAAACTATTCTGCATTTGTTACACTATCCACCTACGATATGTTTAAGATGCTATTTAAATGGAAATCATGCAGGTTCCTTTTGTATCTTGCGCGGATAGTCCAGGTTTCGCTACCATATACAGTTCAGCATTAATACTCATTAACAGTATACTATAAATTTTTGTCTTCACGATCAGCTTGTGGTTATTTCAGGCACGAGAGTTATTCGGGTGCCATAAGGAAATTACCTTAGCGTGTTGAAAACGCATTACTATTCATCTGAATCCATAGGATTAGTGTAAATGCGATGCTTAGTCATCAACACGTTTCTAATACGTACACCTTAAAGTAATCTTCGTCATTTTTTGAAATCGAGCGGATAGTGTATTGATTTATTGATTGTGTAGGCGTTTGCTAAACCTTTGATAATAACTGTGCATTATAATCAAACGGTATTCATTCTGGGATTGTCAGGTACGTTCTCCGATTGTTCCGATGGATTAACAGTAGAAACGCGTCTTATTGAACAAAACGTTCCACTTTTGACGATAGAATTAACAATGACGAGATGTAAAATATATCACGGTTGTGAATCTTTTTCGGTTGAGTCACCTACCGAGTTCCGACATTAGAGCAATGGTTACAGATTTCCCATCTTTCAACAGTAAGATCCAGTTTCCGGTTATGAAGAGGCGCATCAGAAACATCGTTTAATCCTTCATGGAATGCAATCCAAAACATGTAAGCATTTCGCGCTAACTTAACAATTTTTTATACGAACTTCGATAACATTGTCCGAGGTAACTCACCCGTATCAAACAAGTACATTTGTTCATGACCGCCTTCCTTGTGCCCAGCAGCGTCCTTCACACGTTGACGAAATCCTTCCCCTGAGGATATTAGAAGTGGCAGTGGTAAGAAGCGAATATTTTTACGACAAAAAACGGTAGGATTAATTGATTGTTTCATGCTCGATCAAACGCAACACGGGGAAATTATTTGGTCCACTGATTGATGTCTAGATTGCAAGGTCATATCAAACTAACGATCCGATTAATACACGAATTAGCTGAACGATTTCGTGGAATTAATTACCGAGAACGAGGCGAAATCGTTACCGAATTCTTTCAGGAATTATAATTTGAATTTTTCTCCGAAAAACGATTTATTAATGGATACTGCAATTCAGTGGATCGCAGAATTGTTTTAAAAGTGAGTTGATTTGATTGTATCGAAACAGTTACAAGTATAAAGTCGATATATTCGAAATTAGTTTCGAAGA
>JACCGJ010011050.1:0-11726 GCA_013407085.1 Atriophallophorus winterbourni | reverse complement strand
GTTGTAAACTGTTCGCATTTTAACCACAGATCCTTGAACCCTTGATTTATCTTCCGAACAATAAGATTTAGTGGAGCATGGTGGAGGAACAGCTGATCAAATGTACATCAGAATACTTTGACCCAACCTAGGCGTACCAAACCCTAGGTTGTAGAAATTTTTACTAACATGAACAATATCACCACCATATGTCCACTGTTATAATGTTCACTTAACCTGATCCGAACATCTCCCCCTGATGATGATGATGCCAAACATCCAGAAACACAGTTATACTTGAACGCCACTGTTATACATGGTTAGTATAGCGGACACATATTCAGTGTTTTAAGCATTACTGAAACAAATCTTACTGTATATACATGATGACGACACACAGCCAGAAACATGTAGTTGTGTGTAAGTGCGGATGATGTGTGCATCACATCACTTGGATCACCCATATGCGCCTCAAGTGCTTAACCATGAATTAATTTGCATTTCTTGTTTGAACATCGTGGTTTGTTGTACGAACCCTATTAAACATTGTCTTCAAAGTTTAACTTTGTTTCACACTATTGCACTGTTGCAAGTCTCAATATACCTAATCTTACTCTCTCCACATAAGCACCGCAAACACCTAAAGAACTATTTTAATTAATATCATGTTTTCTTGGTTTTCATTTTGAATCATATTAATGCGATACATAGTTGATTTCTCGTATATAGATATAGAAAGATAACTGCACATGAATCACATAATGCAAATCAGGTTTTAAAGTTTTAGACTTGATTGTAACACATTAAATTTCAGTTTTTCATATATCACCACCGCAAAAAGCCCACTATCGGATTTTTATATTAAGCAATAAAAGAATAATATGGTGATAAATTATTTGCTTCAAATTTGTCCACTGAAAATTAATATGTGCTTGTGTGTTTCATAACGGGGGCATCACAAACAGTAGCTACAAATCGAAGCTATGGGTTGCATGTTTCCTATGTTTGAATGCAACCTGAAAAGAAAGGGTGATAAATAATACCGTTGTTCTTTTATATATACAAATAATTTTCTCAACAAGGTCTTTCATTTCATACACACAAATTTTCTGCGCTTTTAAGGTTTAAGAAGACAGAGGAATCAGTAAACAATGGCGCATGCGAATCTTGATCTTACTGTCCTTACATGTTGCGTGCAAACAGTACGAAACTGGTCGTGGGTTGCTCGCAGTGGATATACATTCAAACGAGCAATAGCGAAATAGAGTCTCAACAAGCACATATAATTCAAATCGTTTTCAACGAAATGTAAGTGAAACAAATATTCAAGCGTCTTACGTCGCATCAGAAGGATAACATCTGGAGTAAAATAATGCATATTAAAATGTGAATTTGGATAATGTATGCACACAACTGACCAGATGCAAAATATTCCGAAATTTTATTGTGACAGAAATATATAGCTCCACAACAACCATAGCATGGTGCTTATAATTTGAGGGGAAAAACACAAAATCATGTAACTCACAGTTGCAAAATGCGGCTGCTGCGAATGAATGCAATCAAGTAATCATTCGTTTGCTAAGAATAAGTTGACTAAAGCGTCACCCAAAAACACTCAGACGATTAGCCGATGATATATTCGCAAGACGTTTTATTATAATAACTAACTTGATTTCTTCGCGTCAACGACCAAATCTGAAATGACAAAATCTCAATGAATGTATCTTATTTGCGACATGGTTGTGAACCTGAGTGACACAATGAAACTGCGTTAAAATTTGCGCGAATAATTAATCAAGAGTTTCTATCGAAATCCAATTAATATAGACGGTCCCTTTCATGGAGTTGTGTCACACACACACACACATCACAACCAGATTCTTGACGATGGCAGACATGAGGTATTGACAGTGGGATAACGATCGTGTGAACTCGTGGTTTAACAACATCCACATATGTGTGGGTATATGTGATTGAACAGATTGGCCACTTAATAATATTCAACGGCGGCTTATAACCGAAATAAATTTGCCATGCTCCACACTACCTAAATTCTTGCCGATCCTGGTCATGCTGCCCATACCTGATTAGTACCGACAAAACGAAATCATTTGTGGTAGGGCTGCTTACGTGTGTGATGAAAGTGCATGCAAATAAGGATTTAAATTTGGATAATTTATTTATGAAATCCAGTCGACAACGCCTACCAGATATGTCAGCGTCCGTTTTTTGTCAGCCTCAAAATCAGTCTTTGAAGGTAATCTAATTGGAGATTGATTAACTGTCGCTAAATAATCGTCTATTCTTAAATTTCTAAGAGTGTCATACGTTTAACCTTGAAACGTTTTCACTGTTGACCCGATTCAGTCGCAGTCGACCACGGACGTATATCACAATCGCATGATTTTTTCATGTTCCACAGCTTTTCGAATGTCCAAAAATTTAAATTACGTAGTAACAATCTTTCACAAAGCGCTCGCAGTGAATGGCAAAACTCGTCCGATCGTTATCATTTGCACGCCTACTGCGTGATCTGCGTTCAGCAGCCAAGAGCTATGTCTGCTCCAACTCAGATTACAAACGACGATCTACACAATGCTCCGAATCGTAGCTTTTCAGAGAAAGTACTTTTGAACTCGCTTTTATATTTTCTTTGCAAACGGCATTGTACCGCAAGTGCGGTTTGCAAAATGATTGACTTCTGATTGCAATATACGACCGAGTAGATCTTTCGGTTTACGACACTTTTGCATCCTGTTGACGTGATTAAGTCTTCGCGGGCAGCGCACTGGTAGTGCAGCGAACACGCTTTGTAGACCAGCTCAGAAAAGCAATTCAGCATTAGTCACTCTGTCTATCTGTGTTACGTTCAAGATACAACTGATGCTTCGCAGATTGAAAGAATTTAGCTTTCCATCGTGCGTGGGTGGTATAGGTTACACTGCCTTATAGTAAAGCATTTAGTACGCACGCGCTGTATACCATCATCTTCGTCTTAACAGTGATATGCCGTTACCCAAAACACGAAACTTTAATCGGTACAAAATGACAGCTGCTCATTTCACCGCTTATCAATCTCCGTGTCTAGCGACAGATTATCCGCGATGGTTATCAAAGATGTATGAAATGATGAGCTGGTTAATGATGACAGTTTCAAACAGTGATGATTTGAGGCGACCCAATCTCTTAATTGAGAAGTTTGGTCGTGCTCATGATGATTGTGATCCTAAAGTTTCCGCATGACGACCAAAATGCAGTCTATTAGCGACTAGAGGTGTTCCTGAAAGTAAGCAATAATGGCTGCATCTAGATATTCAATGGTCGTCAATCACTCTACATTTTCAAGTACATATGTACAACCGTACTGTCCGTGGAGTAAAAAGGCGGCGAAATGATCTACCCATCTTTCCATCTGTTGAGTTCTGTGGACAATCTGATTAACGGATACGGGCTTAATGGTAGCAATTTTTGGCCCAATGTTTCGCTTCATCCCATCATACATACCATGAATATTTTAGCATCCGTAGCTTCTTGTATAATATTGCTAATTTCAGAGGAGATATTAAATGATGTTGATTACGAGGTTGTGAAAATGTATCTACGCAAGCTAAACATCAAAGTGTTTGCAAGAAAACATGGAATAAAATTCAGCTATTCTCAGATCTTGTGTGCTGAAGCTATGTGGATTTGTTAACTAGTTAAACAATCACTGAATTTGGAATTGTACGGGCTAACTGGAAAACCGAGTTATAACACCAATCTTCGAAGATGGCATTGATTCGGATCCGGCCAATTAACTCCTTGTGACGCTTCTTTCAATGATTTAGAAAATATTGGAACTCTTGATGTTTGAAAGAAATATCAGGCCCCTCAAGAGCCATAAAATATCTTCTCTGGAACAACATGTATTTAGGAACACATACAGATGCTTGTCTAACTTGCTCAAGACTTCAAACAATCGGACGAAAGCCTTAGACGAAGTTAGTTGTGCACATTTCTCTTCCTAGATATATGTAAAATATTTCGATTGAGTTGATCACTCTTAATTGCTTCGCTAGCTGCAACATGTTGGCTTCAATAAAAGCAAACAAACAAGGTTAACAATGCACCTGTCTGGAAGCAGAGGGAATATAAGAATAGATGAGGGAATTTTCCAAACCATTGAAACTAGTAGCGCTGTCCCACAAGCTTGAGTACTAGGTCCAATTATGAACTTAATCGTTATAAATGATCTATCGAAACTGGTGCGATTTAAACTTGTTTTTTACGCTGACGGTGTTAAAATTTGGCTGTTTGCTATTATCGGCAGGATACCGTATTAAACATTTGTGTGGTCGCCTGATGAATGATGATTGTAATATCCATACTTAAGAGTGCAACCAACATCAAAACAACGTTAGAGACCCTAAAAATGTGAATTTCAAATTTCGCGTAATCAAATCTATATATTAGATTTAGTCTAGATTCTCATATGAATAGTTTGTTAGCTTTAATAGTCAGCAGCACTAACAGTCCAGATTGGTAACCGTTACTCCGGAAAAGCGATAATGTATGTTTAGTCTGTAATCTTTGTTTTAGTTTTCCCGATCCTTCGCGCATTTTTTTAATTGAATATCCGAAACAATGATATCTCCAAACGCGTGTTGTTTTTAGACCGCATATATCATCGAACATATAAGAATGTCGTTGATTCTTATAATAAGCCATAGGTTTAGCGTCTCATACGCCTGGAACTCATAACAATTTTACAAGGAAGAATGGGAGGTGCTCTTATCCTTGCAAATCAAATCATCACTGCAGTTTCCAAACCCTTGGATAACTTGTTATAAATTCGAAGTTCTTTTAACATCCGATGCCAGTTTTGCACATCGGATATTTTATAATCTAAACCGAAGTGCTCTGTGCTTTTTGAAAAATCGTCTCGTATTGTGTAGTGAGATTCGTGGGTGAACCCAGTTAGTGTTGGTACGCATGGATGAATCAAGACACAATAGATGTGCGTGCTTGCGACGCGGGGGTTACGTGGTTCTCGTTCAACCGAAATGTGAACATTTAACACGTGTTGTTCTGAAATAAATGTACGTAATGATTCCCGACCTGACGCTCACAAATCGCCACCCGCTACAATATTGCCTTGAAGTCTGGTCACAATCTACAAACCGTTGATTTGAAGCGATTCGCTTTGCTGATCGATTTAAAACGGTAGCCCGAAAATTATTGCAAACTGCTCGGAAAATAAACATTTTAGGGAAAAAATAGTTTATCAATAGTTACGTATTAATTCACAGGAACCTCATTACACTGTGCGAGGCATTTAATCTAAAGCGCTTGATTATACGTAATTCAAACATATTTATGATTCCATGATGTCGTTCAATCTTGGCAAATATATACGCCTATCTATAGCACGTCTTAGATTTATTCTAAAAATTTGTCGTCAATACCAAATTATGTTTCAGCATTAATTCTTTTTAAGCTAGCATACGCATAACAAAACGGATTTCATTAATCAGTTATTTACCTTTTTTGAGTTTTGGTAAATCTGTTAAATTAAATTGGTGCGCATATAAATCGTTTGAAGGTGAAGCAAATTAATTCAATGTCATTGATACTCGAAAGAGCAAAACAAGAACCTATCCGGTGTTGAATTTTGTTAAACATACGTTTTTGCGCATACTTTTCAAGAACCATAAAATATTTAACAAAATGTTGAACAATATGCGAGACAGATAATGTTGTTAATTTGTAAAATAACTTGGTTTTGGCGACAAAAGCTACAAGCCTAACCCGAGTGATAAATTAAGTGATGAATGGTTAATAATCATTTTCTGGAGTTCTGAATTTTGCTCACTTTCTATATGCCTAATCCGGCACGCAAATAACCAATTTTTAATTGGTTGGAACATGTATGCGACATATTGTGTATTCATGTTACCAACTACATCGAGTAAAACGTTCGAGCGGTTTCAGTATAATATTTCGCTGCTGACACACAGGCTTCGTCAGACCAAGTATGAGACTCAGGACAGGAGAAAGAACATGCCATTCACTAAGATATGCTTGCGTGCTTCATCTACATAGAGTGACGAATATTAGGATTTATTATGAAGTAACCGATTCACATCCGATGTTTTTATTTTTTTCCAAGAACAAATCGACAAATATATAATTTCTTATTTTTGATAAAGTAACCATGTCTTTTCTGTTTTCCGAACCACAAGATATAGTCGTCCAAAACGCATTTCTTTTCTCTAATGTAATTGAGTGATCATAAAAAAGTTGTGTGAATGTGAGCACCAAAATACCCGGGAGAATTCTAAGTTTAAAAAATTATCTCGTCCCAGTGACATCAAAACTTTCATGCAGAACTTCACGTCTAGAGTGAATGACTAACTGTCGCTGTCTCGATTCTACTGATGATCAATCTTATACACGCAGCAGAATGCAACGAATAAAACGTAACATTATATGATGTGAGGCAGGATCGTTGTAGATTTACTAAATTTGTTTTTAGACAGATTCCAATAAGTTGATATCAACATGCTAAGTTGAGATTTGCCATCTACTGAGAAAGTTGTGCTTCAAATAAACAATTAGCCGCATCTCAAGTGGTTGCAGCACATAGGGCTGTTGCCACAATAGCCCTAAACATTTTCTCAGAAAACGCTGTACTCAAAAAGGAGTCTATGTATTCATTGTTTGCTGATTTAAATGTAATTACAACGTGGTTAGAATATATATGCTTATCTTTAAATCCCGCATACAGGGATAAACTAAGGGGTTTTGGGGGAACATGTTGTTTATGTTTGTGACTACTCAACAGCGCCAAGTCCATCATTCGGACGTCGATCTCGGGAATCCATAATGGAAGCGTTGGACTCGAATTTCGCTCTTACTTTAGCACATCGGCAGACCGTGACATCTAGTAGTGAGAGTTGATTTCGGATGTAAGCTATAAGATAAGCGCTTTTACAAACGGTCAATAGGGCTACGTAAGTACCTTTAACCTACCTTTCGGAAGTCATTCAAAACTTTCTCCGTTTTACTGTTATCTATTTGTTCATAAGGAGTCTCGAAAAGGAGCCTACTGACCTTGTGTAAATTAGTACACTTGTTTATTAGCGTTACTTTTCCAATATCATTTTTAGAGATGATATATCGGTATGTTGCTCGAGGTAAACAAGCGCTTGTTTTCCAATCATATTTGTTCCGCCTTGATTCTGGTTACCAGAAATACATTTCTGTATCCTAACATCATGCTTATCTGTAAGTCTATTCAAATATTGCTCGACCCAATGGATACGTTTATCAACTTTCATCACACTTACTTATTCAGAAATTCAAACCTTTCGCAGCAAACTTTGATCAGCGCGCGAAAGCGTAAGATTAGTCAAATTCAAGATACTAGAATATTCAAGGTCGAAGACTGCCTTATCACAGTCATCAGATGTTTTTCACAATAAAATTCTAATTACTCGTTGATCATACGGTTTTGTCTTTTCCTATACGCTCCATTTTTGTGACTGAGACCTGCGTGTGATTTCCACAAATTATACACAAAGCCACTTCACATAAATCAACATCAAAATCAACAGAATTTAGGGTAAGGGTTGCGCTGGTGTTTATATTTGACAGAACAACAGGTATCTTCACATAAGCATCAGGGAAAATCGAAAACTTGTAAAAAGATGCTCCGGGATGCGGGAAAAGAAACATCTATGATTCGTGATTCAGACTTGTCGGAGCACGTTTTAAATAAAGGCCACAATTTAGATATAGACTATGTATGTATATGTGTATGTGTATGTAAGTGTCAATTGGCGCTATTGAACAGCAGGGGAAGCGCCAACATACAGTAGCTTTGGAAATTTCTAAGGCAGTCAATAACGTAGATAGGGTAGAAATCTTCATAAGCGCTCTGCATTGATATGAGCTTAAATAGTCTTATTCACTCTATACCTAACATTTGAGAATTTTTTCTCCTAATCCAACACACTTTCAGCCTTTACCCCATTATTCATGTATTTTTACACAGCAGGCCACAGAGTCAACTGAACTAGACCGTTTTCACTAGTGTTATATTGGTGTGCATACGTGTTAGGCCAATCGATCACGAATCCTGAGTATGCCTACCTGACGTGTCACACGGTAGACTTACTGCAGGCTGTTTAGCGGTAAGGTTAAATCAGAGAAGGTGTGTTGATTGATACATATGCATGTTCCATGTTCTGCCTATCAGCGATTGCTCTCAAAATTATTTTTATCATGGATAAACGATCGCTTGAAACATAGTGTAATCAGTTGCTGAGAATTAGATATTTATGGAATCCTTCTTGATTTGACTTTACTAAAACTTGAGAATGCAGCTTCGCTTTTTTTTCTTTTTCACTGAAAATATTTCTCGACAAATTACACCATTCAAATTGACCTATTACGACATTGCAGTACGATCGTTCCGATAGTAAAAATTTTAATGGTTGCGAAATATCGTTTTGCGAAACTTTCCCACATAATTTAGCAGAACATCAAATCAGATAGAATTTAGCAATTAGTAATCCGCCGATATATTCTAGTAATTTTCTGATAAATTTGAGTGAATTACTATACTTTTTGTTGTACTTGAATATTCATACCATCATCATGAAGTTTTGTAGAACAAAACCACCAAAAAAGTATAATATTATAATTTTTCAAAGAAAAACTAATAGTGGTAGTTACTTACCACGCAATACTGTGAATTTCACAGAGGAAATGACGACGGATTATTGCATATTAGATAAACTGCATTATGTGACAAGAATATCAATCAAGTGCTTTTCCGTCTATCCAAAATATTCTCTTCATTTTAACTCAAACGAAGTTCAATAATTTCTCTTCCGTAAATATACTTCATAAAATATAAAATCAACTATTATTAATAGAAATACTGCCATTTTCAGAGTACGTTTATGTGTATTTCGCGTAGATTATTTTCAAACTGAATGAATAATTTCAGAATCTTTTTTGCTCGAAACTCAGAACGTTTGCACTGAGATCACGTCGCTTTCTTGGGCACCGTACAATCAGATTCTGGCTGTTTGCCGTCATTATGTAAAGATCATGGGATCCTTGATCCTTAAAGCACATTCAAACTTTGAATCTACAATAATTGGACTACCGTAATTAAGAAGGCTCATATCACTTGCACACACATCACAACCGGTTTCTGGTTATTTGCCGTCATCAGTTGGAGACTGTACGTTACTGTTCAGTGAGCATCAAAGTATTGAAAATGTAGTGAATAAAGTGAATCGTGAATATCTGGAAAGCATTAGATTGACCTATTTGAAGTTATGATCTGATCTTATTTTTTCTCTCACACCACAACCTGGTTCGATTAGTTTGCTGTCATGAGGTGGCGAATGTATGATTAGATTAAGTAATCTTTCGTGTTGAACGCGTGACCATGGGTTAATTTTCAAATCTATATTATTATAACTAAATTAATATTAAATTTAATTTAATTGAATTATTAAATTATTATTATATATAAATCTATATTTTTTTTCATTATATCACTTGGTTCGTTTTATGAACGTTGTTAAACAATGCCATTAATTTCGTAGATATGTCACAACAGAGTATATACGCAACTTGGTTTTTCTAACGAAATATTATATTAAGATACGTACTCTTTTTTAATGGGAATAACCTGACTTGATTTCTCACTGTGGATGCACTGCGTAAAGCATCATACCCAGTTAGGAACTAAACATATTTTGCTTTCTACTGCTAAACCTAGTTTATGGCATCGGTTTGCAACTAAAATCGTTCGACAGAGTACCGCGAGCGAGATCGTTCTTTCCGACTTGGACAGATAAGTCACTTGAATTACTGGGTATCATTAAACCAAACTGCGCTGATGTTGCACATTCAAGGTAGACATGAAAATAATGTAGTCGTCAGCTACACTTATCATTTCTTGTTTATATCCGTTTCAATAAAGGCTCAAGTTTGATTCAAAACAAACACATCGACATTTGACGGCTCGATTCTCAAACAAACTTTCTAACAATCCAATTCCTATATAGCCTAAATACACTCGATCGATTAAATTAAGCATTCAATTGGATTTAAACAAGTAGGTTTAGTCATTTGACGTCTTAATGATCTCACTGAATTGCCAGTGAGAAGTGATCGAAGATGTTTTCAGTTGACGTTTTGTGTGAAATTCGAAAAAATTGGTTTATTTATTGTAATAGATTTCTCATGCGACTTATTTCACGTAGGCCGAATTTGACCATGAATAAATCAGAGGTGGTGGGTTGAACGCTTCTTACTCATGTTCCATGCCATGTCTATCATCATTGGCCTGACAAAGCTTTTGTGCCAAAAGTGTAAAGTTACCAACAACCTGCTATAACCGATTGCTCTCAAATTTCTTCTCATCATGTATACACGATCTCTGTTCAGTAGATGATCTCAAATAAGAGCTGAACTTGCGTACAGCATTAATGATTTGGACGGTAGTAAAAAACGTGTAGATATTTCAAGCGAACTTGCGCTTACACATTGACATAATAAAACCAAAAATTGCTCCACCGCTTTCAGTAATATTGCTTTTATTGGAATAAACGTCGTAATGCTGACAATACAAAGCCGACGCTCTCAGATACTCAACAAACATTTTATTCACCTGTACCCTTTTGCCTTTGAAAACCATGATTATGTAGTTGTGTAACGTGAAAATTGTCAGGCCTGCTATTTTATTCTCTTCATGGTTCAGATAATTCTTTCGATTTCCACGAAAGCACGACTAGGCTAGATAGAGTAACGATTAACACGACTTACCTTCTGATAACTGAACATGAGAAAGAGCATGAAGCCAAATAAGGCACACAATATGGTAAAGGTTTTCTTGCAACATCAAATTATGAAAACGGAATGCAGTACTCAGCATTTACTTGCAATTCGGTCACACCAAAATAAACCCAGCTACCTCACGATCGGTTTCTTGCTGGTTGCACTCATCAGCTAGTGAGAGTATAGTTCAGGTTTCAAATACCTTAAAATAGTAGAAGAATGCTTAACTATTCGTTAATTCGAAAGTCACTGTGTATAAGGCTGTGAGGATTATCCCGTCCAAAATGTATACTTTCGGTTAACCGAACATTACGTTGGTCATACAAGCTTTAGGTAATTCTTTCGAACCATTTAAAGTTTTAATAGTCTAAGATTCAAATACCTTACAATAACCATTGATCAAAAATATCAGGAGTGCATAAAAAAACATCAAATATATATTGGCAGTACGGAAAGCTAGCTTGTATAATAAGGTGCGATGTTTGATTTAGTCAAAATATACTTGACAATTTTAGCCTTGCAGACAATTTGGTCTGATGCAAGAATGATATGCGTCGGAGAAGATTCTCATGTGAAACAAACTGGGATAGCAAAGAAGAACCTTCGACAATTTGATCCAGATTGTGGTATAATCAACGTGTAGCTGCTACCACGTGCTTCATGCCGGTGTAATAGGTGTTCAAAATTGTGATTCACTCTTTGCGGAATGTTGAACCACAAGAGCAATTCACACCTGACACGACAGTACGAAAAGTCAAATCTGTTCATAGTTGCAATCCACTCCTCGTATAGCCTGCTGTGTAGTCCGGCCACCAGTTTTGTAGCGCAGTGGTATACGTGTTGCATCAAAGCCATTACCTTTATTAACCATGGCTATAATGTTTGAATACAGTATTCCAGCG